>JANRGW010049869.1:0-48865 GCA_024733675.1 Psilopsiagon aymara | reverse complement strand
AGCAGAGACAGGACACCTGACCCAAACTGACCAAAGAGGTATTCCATACCATAGCACGTCATGCCCAGGATGTAAAATCTCTGGGGCAGGGACCCGGAAGAGTGGGATCACTGCTCAATCAGGCTGGGTATCGGTCAGTGGGTGGTGAGTGGTTGTATTCTCTTCCCTTGTTGTTTGCCTTATCATTATTATTCTTGGTGGTAGCAGCAGTGGTTTGTGTTATACCTCAGTTACTGCACTGTTCTTATCTCAACCCATGGGAGTTACATTCTTTCGATTCTCCTCCCCATGCCTCCGGGAGAAAGGGGGTTGGAGTGAGCGAGCGAACTGTGTGGCTCATTTGCTGATGGGCTTAAACCACAACATCATATTAGAACAAGAAAGCTGGTATCTATTGCTGTACACATGACATTGTGTGGTGTGCAGACAGAAATGTGCAAATGAGTATTCTGAATGCTTTTCCTATGGAGGCTGATGATTCAAAATGTAGCTCTGGAGGTTTGTGGTGGTTAAATGGGAAGCTGCTTTATGCACAGCAGGTTCTGAATAAGAATACAGATTGCCAGAGCTGACAGAGTTTGTGGAAATGTCAAGTCGATCTCCATCAGGATTTCAAGCACAGTGTAAATAAGTGCAGACAGATGTCAGAGGCATTCCAGACATGGGCCCCTCTCTCAGCTGTTATAAAGCAGAGAACACTTAAAACTTACTCTTTCCCAGCCTGAGAGTAAACCCATGAGAAAATATACTTTCAGGTACATTCCATCAGAATTTAGATTGAATAGAGGCACATTCTGACTCCCCATAATTAATAAATTTCTTTAATTAAAAAAAAAAAAAAGACATTAAGCAAGAGAGAGTTTAGAGGTATATATAAAAAATGAAGTAGCCCTATGTTTTAAAAATGAAAGCTTTGAAAACTTGGAGTAAGTATTTGTGCACAGAGCCTTCTAGCTTCTGTTTGTTTGAATACTATTTTTCTTCTAATTACTTCAATTTTATTCATTTTTGGTTTTTCATTATTTTAATTTTCCTAGAGAACTGTCTGGAAATGTATGAAATATGTGAGCTGTGTATATTTCAATATTCAGACCTTTCTGCCTAGAAATAATAGGAAGACGCCTTTCTTTCTTAAAACCTAAAATCCAGTCTTCTTCCTAGGAGTCTTAAGTTGCATGTTGATGTTTCAAAGGGTAAGCAAGCCTACCAAGGAAAGTTGGCAAAAGTATTCTGGTTGGCTCCAAAAAGCATGCTGTCTTCCAGAAATACTGAATTAGTTTGCAGTCTCTGTGTCTCCTTATGGTTGTGCTTTTTTCCCCCCATACCTTATGCAGCTGAAAATGATCCAATGTTACATGCTTGTTAAGTAGCACTTGTGGCTGCTTTCCAGGAGAGCACTGTTTTAAGCACAAGCTAATGGAGGGGTTGTACCTATTTAGGTGTGAGCGTATGGAGTAGCAAGTGCTGTGTGTACTGAGGCCTGCTGAAATGCAGGGCCAGTTCAAGGTTTTTGAAGTTTTGGAAACTGCCTGAAGACCTTTGCTGCATCTTTTTCTGACCAAAGATACCATAAGCAATAACTTCCCTGACCAAGATCACCTGTGCAGTTTGGCTGGGGCTGCATTTCTAGTTGGGACTCTGTGATGGGACAGTAAAACCTGGTAGATGGTGTGACGGCAAACACACATATTGATGCAGCCACTTTTGATACTATTTGGATAGTATGTTTGAATTCTGCACAGCATGGACTGTTTTTCTGCAGTCCAAGTAATGTCTAATTCTCTTTTTAGAGCATCTTCACAGGGCAATGTTGCTACCACCTTATACTCTAGTTAGGCTATTTTTTTTCATCCAGCCAGCTGTTGACTGTTAGTTTTATTCTGTTGTTACTGTTTGTGTCCTAACAATGCATAATGAATATATGCTAGAAAAACATTGCCAAATTCATAAGGCAAGAAAAGAGAACAGTGCCATGCTTTTGTTTTATAAAAATTATTTCTGACTGAAATTCTCTTGTGCTGTTCTGAGGTTGTCTTCTGCATACTAGCTTTTAAAAGCTGATTCATTAGGGTGTGTTTACCTTCCAGTTGTATTGCTGTATTGAACATTTCCCAGTCTCTTTACCATTGTTGGTGTAGCAGGATAAAGTCAGAAAAATGTCCCTGCCTCCTTTTCTACATCTTAGTGCTGTTGGATGGCAGGCTCTATATGTAAACTCTTTTTATATTGTTCTACCACTGTGATCCTTATTCCTTTAAACTTAAAGAACATAAGAAACTCAAGGGCATTAAAGCCCTCTACAGTGGAGCCAAATTCCAGGAAGCCACACCATTAAGGAGTGGGCTTCTGGCACAGTAGATGTCTCTGTACACCTTGAGGTCAGCTATGGGGTATGATATCTGGATTTCTGTGTTCAGGTGACCCTCTGGTGCTGAGCATGTTGGTGTCCAGCAGCATGCATGCCAAGTTGCATGTGCCTTTACTGCCACCAGTAACAGCCAGCAGTCTCCTGCTTCCAGTTCCATTATTCAGCGATATGCATGGCTGCAATGGCACAAACAAATCTGTTGGAGCCAACAACTCTGTGCTGTTTTGCAAAGCCATCTGGCCCCTGCTGTACCTTAAGCAAGTCAGGCAGGTGGAGAAAGTCACCTCCTGCAAGATGATGCACACTGTTGCTGTGAAGGTTTACCACACCCAAATACATAGGAGGGATTGTGCGGCCCAGTCTTGCACTAGCCCTTCTTGCACTAGCTCCATGGAGAGACGGTCACCGGTATAGTTGAAACTGCTGGGGACAGTGAGGTGCTGGTCCAGTCAGAGTGGGAACAGAAGACGAGGAAGCCTAGGAGTCTCAGTGCTGGCTGCCCTTGTCTCTGAAATAACCTATGTACTGCATAGGTATTTCAGAGTCAAAGATGTCTTGCATACATTTTGTCTAGTATGTCTTGGTGGCTGTTTGTACCCTCCTCTGAACTTAAATGAGCCTCTGATATTTCAGCTATGGATTTCTCCTTACTCTTTCAGCCCCCCTCTTCCTCACCCCATCAGTCCCTGTGCAGTCATGAGAATTGTGTTTGCATACTCACAGCCACGTTCATCAGTCTGGTTTCTTGACTAGATTATACAGGACTTTCCTTTCTGCTCTTGAAAAGAAATCCAGTCTCGAACCTCACTTGAAAGGCGTTGATTGTTTTTTTCTTCAAAGGCTTTAATTGCTTCCTTTGGAGCACCTGCCAAGAGAGAAACCAGGCTTCCAAGTGCCACTGCTACAGGACTTGTTTGAAGCATAAGTATTTAAACCCTACAAAAGGCAGACCAGCTACTTCTTACTAGTCAGTCCCAGCTTCCTCTTAAAGTCTGTCTGGATCTGCTTGCTTCTTGTGGTTACCATCATGGTCTTCAGCAGTTCATTTGGTGAGGAGATGCTGATTGAATGTACTCTTCATTTCCACAGTGCTGTCTCAGGACTGGTTTGTGGCTATGGCAGATTAAATGCACACAGAAAAGTGAATTGTTGCCCCACAGATTTGGCTGCATTGACTGTCCAAACTCTGCCACCCACACAGTTCTCCGTGACCAGTATTCCTGCTAATAGTTTCATCCTGCTGTGTACTGCTGAAGGCCCATGTGCTATTTGTTAGGAATTCCAAAAAAAAGGACTGAAGGCAGTGCATCCTCCAAACTTGTGATTAAGTAAGGATAAGACCACACATCCAAGCAGACTGTAAACCTTCCAGCTTCATCTTCACCACTGATCAATGGATTAATTCGCAAATGGGCCACTTCCTCTGGCTGTCATAATTAGCTGTCTCAATTCCTGGGAACCCCAGGGCAGTTAGAATCCTGTGTGAGGGATTTCCTTGATGGTTGGAGGAAATGTGTCAAGCAGCAATGAAAAGGCTCTTAGAAAGCTCTTGCGGTCAAAGTCTTCCCACAAACTTCTTTCCTCTTCAGCTTCATTAGGTACAAGTAGCTTTTCTTCTGTGTCTTTGCCAGTATGTCCAGAGGCTTTCCTGACTTCTGCTGTGGATAAAACACATTTTAGTCAGGAGTGGTTCTGGTGGAGAAAAGAGTGGTGTGTGCTGCAGCCCAGCCTGAAGGGACTGTCGAATGCAGTCTGTCAATGCACAGACTGCCAAAACTTTGGCTGAGCCAGGCCACGTTATGACAGCTTTATCAGTTTCCTTCGGTCTGGTCAGTCTGGCTGGACCAATAAGCATAAGCAAAAAAGCTGGTGAGAGAGAAGGTTTGGGCTGGGACAAAACCGGTAAGTTTTCATATTAGCAGCCTGCTAGTGTAGTTAAAAGGGAGATTTATATTAGACCTCCTGTGAGACTTCTGGCATTCTCTTTGGCTTCCCAAGTACTTGCTGCCTGACTTCATATTCAATGACCAATGTGTGTGGAACCCATGATAATGCGTGGAGCAAGCAGTCCTTCTCCAGTCAATGTGTGTTTCAAAATCATGGAACATATTAACTGCTAACAGCAAGGAATTCCTGGGTCAGAGGGGTATATATTTATGTTGGTATGTGGGAGTATTTTTTAATGTGATCTTTTCATGGATTGTTATGCATTTAATTTATTTTATATTCTTTCATAATAGCCTTTGTTGACAGAGTATAACAAATTATTTCAAGCTGACAGTGGTTCTTCCGTGGGTACCCTTAGACACTTGCCAGGTAACATAGGCACTTCTCTCTCCCAGGCTTGACAGGCATTTTTCCTCCCCTGTAACAATCAGAATAACATATTTCTAATCATGTCTCTATGGAGTCTAGTTAATTCTTGTTTTCTTCCTCTAGAATAACTAAAAGTGTTTAAATATGAAGTTCATAATAATATAATTATCTTTGTTTATATGAAGTCAACCTGCAGTCTAGAAAAGAATGCAAACTGTTCACCTTTTTAAGAACATTGCAAGAGTGGCTTAGCAGCAAACACATTAAACTCCAGCTCTTGACTTTAACTGTGCAAATACATACATATATGTGCGTCTAAATGCAAATGCTTATGTACAGATCTATATATATATACATTCAAACAAAAAAACCCACATATCCTTTGGAAAAGCGCACAGTAACACAGTAAGTAACCAGAACTGTGTTATTCATCACTGCCAGATAAATGCTGCTATGAATTTTGAGAAATACTACTGTCCACCCAGACTTATACTGCAAACCACAAGCTTACATTCTGTAACGACTCTTGATTTATATGATATATAGGTAATGCCAACTTTGCTTTGCAGATCTGAAAAATGCAGGAGAAATGAGGAATATTTTTATTTACTTCAGCATTTTCAGTGAAGAATAAAGGGGAACTTCAAACAAAATGATCAAGAATGTAAAGTTGTTGCTAAACTAAAGAGTCTTGGGTGACATGGTCTAGTGTGAGTCATCCCTGCCCATGGCAGAGGTGTGGGAACTAGGTGATGTTAAGGTCTTTTCCAACCCAGACCATTCTATAATTCTATGATTCTGTGTTGGCTTGCTACAAATTGACGCGTTTCATGAAACTGGATATGTGCAACATACACTGTTATTCTCAAATGGCTAAGGCAATCTTAGGTAGAAATAAAAAATATAACGATGTGTCAGAGACTTAAAGTGGAAGGGCAGTTCTGTCAAAATAAACACCACATTTTGATGAGGTTTTGTTAGAAGAAAAATCAGCTAATTTTCACAACTTAAGCAAAGATGGCTATAATTACGTGCAGAACGTGTTCTGTCTTCATGTCTGCATTTTCAGATATATACATCCTAGCACTTGGTTTTATTAAACAAATTGTTACAAAGAGTTACTTGGTTAATTTTTTCTCTCAGCCAAATCAGCCTGTCGGTTGGAAGTTCTAACTGCCCTATATTCTGGTAAAGCAATGTGGTGCGATAGAGAAGTAAGTACACTCTTCAGGAGTCCAGTCTTATTCCTTCCCCATATCATCTTATACTCCATAGTTCAAGATTGTCTTCTTTGTGGAAGAATTTTACCCAGCGTGGCTTTCAATAACTGACTCTTAAATTTACCAGAACCAGCTGCTAAAGGTACCATGTTGTAAGCTTTAGGCCTCCTTAACTATGGTTGTTCTCTCCTATAAACACAGGGCTGCCACTGAAAGGACAGGATTATAGAACAAACTTTGACATGGAAAATGGAGGAAGAGCTGCGTCTGGGAAGTCGAATGAAAACTGTGAAATAACATGATTAATATGTTATTCTTTCTTCAAACATTTACAGAACAACATCATCCTAAACCACCATAAAATCACAGAATTGTTTGGGTTGGAATGGATCTTAAAGACCATTCAGTTCCAACCCCCTGCCATGGGCAAGGACGTACATAAAGGGTTAAAAATTGGCAGATGATTTTTTTTCTTTTTCTGGTGGTTTGAGGGGGTTTTTTTGTTTGTTTGGGGTTTTTTTGTTTGGTTGGTTTGAATCTGAGGACATTAACATGATTTTCATTTTACCCTTGTGTGCTTACCAATAGCTTTGATCTATCCACAAATCCTTGCTTCTAGCAAGAAAGGAAAGAAAGATAACACATAGTAAGAGACATTCTGATATGACCACCTTTCTAATATATGAAGTTTTGAATCAGTCTGTGGTTGTCCATTCTGTGCTCAATGAAACTCTTGTTAGCTCAGAGGTTGGGCCATAATGACTCAGTCAGATTTTATCTTAGATCCTCAGTACAATTTCACAGGGATGGCTGCAGGCTTTTAAAGAAATGTGCCACATTTCAAGAACAGATAATCCATAATCCTTGATGCAGCCTTTAGCTAATTTTCTGGCCACGATAGCATACGTTAAAGTGGAAATAGAAAGTCCTGTTTATTTCATAAGGAAAAGAAGTTTAAGTGTTTATTAATGTCATGGTTTAAGCCCAGCTGTAAATCAGCCACACAGTTTGCTCACTCACTCCCCCTTTTTTTTCCCCCTAGCTCCTGGGGGAATGGAGAGGAGAATCGAAAGAAAGTAGCTCCCATGGGCTGAGATGAGAACAGTCCAGTAACTAAGGTATAATACAAACCACTGCTGCTGCCACCAATGATAATAATGATAAGGGAAATACAAGGGAAGAGAATACAACCGCTCACCATCCACTGACCAATACCCAGCCCGCCCTGAGCAGTGATCTAGCCTTCCAGGTAACTGCCCCCAGTTTATATACTGGGCATGACGTGCTGTGGTATGGAATACCTCTTTGGTCAGTTTGGGTCAGGTGTCCTGTCTCTGCTTCCTCCCTGCTCCCCCTCCTCCCTGGCAGAGCATGAGGCTCAGAAAGTCCTTGGTCAGAGTAAACATTTGAGCAGTAACTAAAAACCCTGGTATTATCAGTGCTGTTCCCGGGCCAAAAGTCAAAAACACAGCGCTGCACCAGCTACTAAGAAGGAGAAGAAATGACTGCTACTGCTGAACCCAGGACAATTATTAACCTGGATTTTTCTTCACAAATTTTATGTTTCTTAAGCCAAAAGGTATCACACTTAGAATATTATAATGAAATTATGAGTATGCAGTCAGCATTTCCAAGGTAAAGCCCAAACCATTAAAAGCAATGAAAGACTTCTTGGTAAACTTTTTGGTAAACTTCTTAGCAAACCTTAACTGAAGTTAATTTCATTAATATGACTAGTCTGCAATGTTTTTAGGTCAAATATTAGTGAGGGTTTTCTTACTTCTCAAGGATTTTAACAGCAAAATTTATAGCATGGTCACTAGTAACCTGACTTATTTTCACATGACATGGCCACAGCTGAACTCTGCAATGAAGATTTAACTTCTTTGTTCTGTCCCTAATCTGAAGTGATACCAAATTTGTGTTGTTTCTGGAAAAGCTCAAATCCAAGCTAAACACCAACATTCTCCATGGTTTTGATCCAAGTTTGAACATACATTTTGCAGATCTTGGGCTGCTCTGTTAGGGAAACTTTGACAACCGTATACTTTATTTTCACAGGATCACAAATACATTCACTGCTGTTGGCACAACAGGGGAGTTGAATCAGGCCTGTCCCATTTTTGTTCTCTTTTTAGCAGCTTGGCAGAGAAGCTCCTGTTGAATTGTTAATCATTTACAGCCATACTATAACAGCAGTGATTCATTAATCGTTCAGAATGTCCCACCCTATCTATGCATATAGCAAGAGGCCAAAGGGGGCTGAGATACCTACATCTGAGAAGGCAGCCCACAGAAATCTTCCAAACCCCATAGCTGCTGCAGCATCTGTGCCTTCAAAAGTCTGCAAGACAGAAACAACCTTGCTGGGGCTGAGCAAGAAGGGTTTCATCTCATCCCATGTGGCGTTCCCGAGCTGAGGATGAAGACCTCTCAACACATGACCACGGCAAGTACATAAAACCTGGGCAGCTTTCTGTTAGTCCAGAGCAAAGCAACAGTGGTCAAAACTACAGGGAAATTTAGGGGAAGTAAAGGGGGATGAGTAAATATGTCAGCATTACTGGCTTCCAACCTTTGCATGCTACTATTGATTGTGTAACCCAGGAAGTGGCTTCAGTGTCCTGTGGTTCAGTATGACTGCTGTGAGTGCCTTGTGGTTTCTTGGGAAGCAGTGATACTATTTGTTGTCATTCAGGTTTGCTAATGTTGGAGGGTAGGGTGGGGTGGGGGGGGGGGGCTGGTTTTCTTGGTTGGTTTGGAGTTTTGGGTTTCTTGTTGGTTTGCTTTAACACATGAGGAAGAAGTACTTCCCATAGGATTAAGAGTGAAGCAGTCTGAAGGGAGAATATGATCGGGCAGGAATATGTCCTTAACAGGCAGAGAGGACAGAAATGGTGAAAGATGAGAGCTGAAGAAGATCACAAGGAGAGAGCTGATCTATACCTCTCACTACAACTGTAAATAAGATAATTTAATGCACCTTACTATTAAAAAAGTCTTTAAAACTTTTTAAAGACAGCAGCTCATGGAGTTGAAAAAAAAGAGTGTCATAATACAATATTTTTTTATTTTATGCATTTTTAAAAAAACTTGTGCTCCTGTTATCTTCCTATAGATTGAATAGGAATTAGTATAAGAAGTATCTCCTATAAGACAAATCCACCACATTTCTATAGTTCTTTCCAGACACTTTGTCGTGCTACTTTAAACTGGGGGTATTAAATCCATTTAATATGTGAGCTGAGTGCAGCTTGTTTTCACACAGAAACTCTGTTGCAGGCTCAGTAGTAAGCTATACAGTTGTGAATGATAACATAGAAAAAGTGGAAGGAGTAGTTATCAGACTGCTGGCAGTATTGCTTGCAAAGTCCAAGCAAAAAACAGAACAAGCATCTTCATTTTGGTTGATTCTGTTTATTAGTTTAGCTGTATTTCCCATTTAATTCCATTCCTGTACTTCAGTAAAGCATATTGCATCTATGATTTTAAACAATTACAAGAACCACATATTTATAGAAACCAAATCCTAGCAGGAGCCTGCAATGTTTCATAACAGCCTTTTAAAATGATTGCCTGGTGAAATCCTGACCACAGTGTAGTCGATTTCTTTTACGTGCAGATGGCTCTCTTTGTGTGGCTTGCTATGCTGCAACAGCATTGTGTGTCAAGGTGACACTGTACCAAATTACAGCAAGAATTGGCAAAAAAATTTGTAATGTGCTTATTAGACTGTTTTATTTGAGAGTTAGTTTATTCTTGTTTTATTGATGTCCTCAGGGGAAAAAACTGTGTTTTTTTTCTCAAAATTCTTTGGATCTAAAACTAATATTGCCAGAAATTATTAAATTATGTGGGCCCATCTGCTGCTTCTATCTGTTAATAGAAGGTGCAACTGCATGCCTTATTCTTGATGATGGACATTATGTGGTTCAGTTTGAAAATTTTCTACTTGCAAGAGTCCTTGTGTTACAAACCTGAGACATTTGAATATCAAACATCATCAAAACTGCATTAAAAGTTACACCATGTAGGTGTAACCTCGCTTAGATATTGTCACATATGCAGATTGATTTTCCTACATTTTAAAAGTGGTTTTCTTAGGAACCAGGGGGAATTCAGTACCAAAATTCCACAGAAATTCAGTGAAAAATACAAGCTGATGCAACTCACTGAAAGTTTAGATGGCAGCAGTGGACAGACAGTGCTGCAATTCAGTGGTCTATGAAGAAGTACCTGAGCATTTTGGGGCACTTTGAGCCATTTGAACCCAGTTAATCCTTGTCTGATCCCTGGATTTAATTTGACTGACTCAAAGGCGCCCTCCCATCATGCTCAGTATTTTCCCTCAGTGCTCTGCACTTGGGATTTAACCACCATCCTCTTCTCCAGTGTTGACTGCAAGTGCACGTTTTGTGCCAGACTTTTTGATTCAATACTTGCAATTAGGCTTTTTGGCCATGTTGTTCCATGCCTGAACAGAGGATATTGTCCTTGATTTGTACAAAAGCCTTGAGGGTCACTTCAAAAGATTCAGTATCTGCAAGCTCCCCTGAAACAGTTGGAGATGATGTAAACTCTCCTGTGTCTGATGCATGCTTTCTCATTGGAAGAAAAAAACTAGTTCCCATGTAAAGAATACAACTGAGAGTAGATAAAACTGCACACTCAGATTTTTGACTTGGGTTGAAAACTTCAGAAAATATAGGCACCTGCAGTAAAGAGCTTTCTGAGACACATTTGTGGGACAGTCTTCTGAGGTGTCTTGGTGCCAAGCATTGAATTTTCCTGATTGTACCAAAAGACAAGTTGCTTATTTATTTATTTATTTATTTATTTATTGGCTTTTAATCCATGCCAAGGAGTCTCCAGCTATTGCGGAAAATAGCTGATTTTACCTCTGTCATGAGGCAGAGATGGAATACTGAAAATTTGAAGTGTAATTGAAAATACAGTATTGCCACTCATCTATATCTCTATCACAACTGCAAACAAGATAATTTAAAACACCTTGCTGTTAAACAAGAGATTTAAAAATCTTTTCCGAAGGCAACAGCTCATGGAGTTTAAAAAAAAAAAAAAAAAAAAAAAAAGAAGGGAAAAAATACCAAACAAATTACTTATGCCAGAGACACTTAACCGGGGTTTTCTGGGTTTGTAGATCTGTAGAAAGATTCTTCATCAGGGACTGCAGCAAGAGGAAAAGGAGTAATGGGTTTAAACTTCACTCTCTTGTCTCTTCAAAAATTATGTTCATGAAAATCATAGAATCATAGAGTGGTTTGGGTTGGAAAGGACCCTAAGATCATCTAATTCCAACCCCCTGCCATGGGCACTAACGTCTCACTCTAGACCATGTAGCCTAAGGCACTGTCCAGCCTGGCCTTGAACACTGCCAGGGATGGAGCATTCACAGCTTCTCTGGGCAACCCATTCCAGTGCCTCACCACCGTCATGGTAAAGAACTTCTTCATTATATCTAATGTGAACTTCCCCTGTTAAAGTTTAAATCATCTAGCTAACTCCTTATGAAAGCAATGGTCTTCTTCCAGAGGTGGGACTTAACAAATTAATCTGGCCCATTTTTCTTTTTTAATAACTGTACTTTTAGAGACTCTCTCCAAAGCACGCCTATACTAGGTTTTTTTTTTTTTGTGTTGTGCAAGAATTAAGTGATGTTGACCAGGGGAAGGGAAGAAGGAAAGGGAAGTTGTGAAATACAGTCAGAAATTTCTGAACACGATGTGAGAAGATGGTGCTGAAAAGCTAATAAAAGACAGGAACTGGGATGTAGGACAAAATTTTGTTGGAGACTACTGCAGGACCAGAACAAAACACTGATAAAATAATTAGAAGTTGGCCAGTCAGTGCAATTCAGATGTAAATTATAGAAAGCAGATTATCTTCTCACACCCAGGAGATCATAGAGAATCTAAAACATTTTAGTTGAAGAATCACAGAATCATAGAATCATAGAATAGTTAGGGTTGGAAAGGACTTTAAGATCATCCAGTTCCAAACACCCTGCCATGGGCAGGGACACCTCCCACTAAACCATGCCACCCAAGGCTCTGTCCAACCCAGCCTAAAGAAGCTTGAGGATGCAACAAAAACATACTGTGTTGTCATGTTTGTCACTGCATAAACAAACCAGAACAGTGGTCAGCCTCTGTGTGCTAATTTGGACCTGACAGAAGAGTGATCAGTGCATTGGCAGATAGGGTGACAAGAGCACTATTTGTTCAGGAAGGATGACAGGATCCCAAGTCAGCCAAGATTTTGAGATCTGTCTGCACCCTTGTTCAAAGCAAACATACAAAAAAAAAAAAAAAAAACCAAAAAAAAACCCCAAAAAACAGTAAAAAACCACCCAAACCCTGTTTACACAATATCTGGAACAAGGTAACTTATGAAACAGAGGAATCTCAAAAGAAAGCAGATGAAAATAAAAGGATCTAAACATAACCTTTGCCAGCCCTCTTTGAAAGACAGGATGTGTTCCCTTTTCTCGGTCCAGTCAGGAAACTTTCTGTTGCTTTCTGCTTTGCAGCAAATTTTACATAATCCCCTCAGGGGAAAAGCTTCCTTTTATTTCCAGGGAGGCCTTGCCATGGATCAGCATTGTGCCTTTGCATGTGTCTCCTGACTTGACCCAGCTGTGAGCTCCCTCTCTGCCCAGCCTGTTCTGAGGTGATTCCCTGTGGCTCCAAGGATTTCCTGTGACCAGTGGCAAGAGGTGAGCAGGCTATATCCACCTCCACACATCTGAAGGAACCAGGATCACTGGAACAGGAGTATCTGTAGGCATCAATGGACACAAGAGCTCCAGAGCGTAGTGAAATTGTCATTCCAGAATCATCATCATAGAAACACAGAATGGTTTGGGTTGGAAAGGACGTTAAAGCTGACCTAGTTCCAGCCCCCTGCCACAGACAGGGACAACTTCCAATAACCAGGTTGCTCAAAGCCCCATCCACCTGGCCTTGAACACACTGAACAGAGACTTGCAAGAACCAGGTGATGTCACTGATGCAGGGAACAATGAAAAGCAAAGGGACAACAACAATCAGAAAACATACAGGGCCTCTGTGGAACAGAATGACTAGGGACTTTAAATAGGACCTGGTAAGCAATGGCGCCTGGCAAACAACTTTAAGAGTTTGCTTTTTTAGCAACAATTCTGAAAATTTCAAGTTGAATACAAACACATGAGATACTGATGCCTAAAGAAACACTGTTCTGGGTGTATGGCAAGAATGCACTGATGTGAAGGCCAAGAAACTGCATATTTCCATTTAATACAAGAAACCATAAACCTGTCTAGACTCCAAAAGAGTGAGATCTGCAATTTCTGGAAGTCCTGTGAAAGATAAGACCCAGTGAAATGGATTAAATGTATTAGAGTAGCATAGTCGTTACAGCACAATATTAGTCCTTAGCAAACCTAGATGGATTTTTTGCCATTAATGGCATTGATTCTGAGAAAAATGTGTTTAAATTGGAATTTAAGGGTCATTTAAGGATTGGAATATATGATAGATGGTTTATATTTGCCCTAAATAAACATCAAACATCAAGGAAATTGTTAAGTCTGTTGCTTGTGCCAAAAATTATAAAATATCTCAAAGGAGTAAAATAGAAAGATCAGCAAATCAAGTCCTTGGAGTATGTACAGATAAGTGTACGCTAAGGGGGAAAATAAAAAAACAAATGAAAGAAAGAGGTATTTGGTTTAATCTCAGACAGTAAGAATACATCTGTGAGATCTCAATCACATCCACTTTTGATAGATGTGGTGTATTTTAAAAGAGTGTCTGGCAGATGGTAATTTAGTGAACACCTCAAAAGTATTCTGTGTACTATGGTGTAAATTCTAAGTGTTCTTATCTTCAGTCTAGCAGGTTGGTAAGAAAAAGGTGTTGAAATAATTGTTTACCAAAAAAAAGCTGGCAAAACAATATAAATATTTTGGGTAGCACTGAGTTGTGGTGCCAGTACTATTAATTCTGCACAATCCTCAGGGAGTGCAGCACCAAGAGAAAGATCATGCAGAATACAAGAGACTGATGTCCAGGAACTGCTTCTATTTTATGAAAGTCATAGTCTGTGTTAGCTGGGTGGGAAGCAGTTGTGCTTTGTCCCAAGAGCTAAGCTGCATCCCCACTTGATCCCTGGAATGATGATATATCTCAATAACTCCCAGCGGTGAGAAGCAAAGGTGCTCTGCAGAGGCTGGCTGATCTGAGCCAGGAGCACATGGATGTGGTGGGACCACAGCATGTGGCTCTCATGGAGCTAAGGGGCTCTTGGCTGTCAAGAATGATATATGGAGGTCTTGTGGGAAGGGCATTAGGTAGTATTTCGTGCTGTATTCATAATTAATTGTGCATGAGTTTGTTTACTGTGTTAATTATGGTACACTGGTAACCCAGACATTTCTGGTGATGTTTGGCAATGACCAGGACATGTGGGATCTGGGCATTTTGAGTGGTACTGGAAAGAACCAGTTGGAAGCTTTTCCTAATTTCCAGCATATTCTGTGAGGTGGTGCAGGGTGACTGGATGCATGACGAAGTGCTGCAGGTGTCCTGGTGCAGGTGGTGAAAGAGGAAGAGAACTGAAGAACAATAAGAACACAAGGTGTCCAGAGTTCTGGAAAACTTCCTTCAGACAAAACCAACCAAACAAACAGAAACCAAACATAGTCAATATATGAATGTGTGTAGCATTTCTCAAATGCAGATTCTCCTAAGGTCTAATTTTTATTATCTACAGTGTGTTGCTTTTGCATCTCACCTTCTTCCCTTCCTTCATGTCTTTTACTGCTTTCAAGTCTTTCTCCCCTTGCCTGGGTTACCCTTGTCTCAGATGGTCATGTTCCCCTCTCCCTTTCTTCTCCCAAACTATCTCCAGTTCTCCAGGACTTGTCATTTTCTCAAAGCCTTCAGCTTTGCACCATGGTAGTGACTTTTAGTTCACTGGTGACTTTTTAATGCTACTAACCTCTTTTAAATAGGGCAGAGGAGAAAAAATATAGTATTTAGGCTAATTTTATGCTTTTCTGTCTGGGAATTAAAACTGTATGTTCACCCACAATGGTGTGTGAAGTTCATGGACACAGTGCAAAATCAAACAGCTTAATGATTTCCCTGGCTAAATAACCTTGGATCATTTTTTCCTGGATATGACTAGTTGATGTATTGCATATCCCTCTTTCCAAATGGAAAACGACATATTCACAGGCCAGATTTGCAGCTGATTTAAATTGGCATGGTTTTGTTTTATTCAGCTGAGTTTTGAATGGGGTCTATCTCTCTGTCTAGAACTTAGTATCTCTCCATCCTTCTTCGTGATATTGAAACACTTATATATAAAAATATATAGTTGTATATTTTCCAATTTATAGACCAAAAAAGATTAAGAAGTGACCATGTCATTTGTAATTCTATTATTTGTATTGTATATTTTTATTGCTAGCTATTAGAAAAGAATATAACATTTTAAGAATAATTCAAATCTTATTTAATAACAATATTTAAACATAATGCAAAGCACTTTAAGAGATTCAGCTCTCAGAATTTTGTAACAAGTGATTTCTCCAACGGGGAAAAAAAGGAGTATAATTTTATCATGTTGAGATAAATTCTACACTCATACAATTCTTTTAGTTAAAATCTAGACAAAGTGTTACATGAGGTTGTAGGAGAGGGTTGTGCCATTAGTGTAACTGCTTCTGGATCATCTAAACTTTAAAATATCATGCAGTTTCCTCCTCCTTCTCAGGGAGGTGCTGATGTCTCAAAGAAGTATCAGACAAAATTATATTGTTATATTTTGTCAGGAGGCAGTTCTGGCCCTTTCAAATGCTCGGCAACCCTTAGTTTCATATAAGATGAGGGTCTGCTTTTGTAACTGTAGCTTTGTAACTGAATCAATTGCTATTTTCAATTTCATCCCATAACTTTCCTTTTTCTGTGATTTCAAAATCAGAAATCAACTGCATGTTAAGATCTCTGTTGCTGAGGAAGAAGTGAGAGCAGTAGGACTGGAAGGCAAGTATTTAAATAACAAGGACAGAGCTCTCTTTATGTAATGCTTTTAGAGTGTGTTATTAGCTTTAGACAATTCTTTAAACCTGATAAGATGGATTCCAAACTGTGGTGAATGAAACTGAGAAGCCTTGGAACAACCTCCCCTTGCCAATTGTTCTTACAAACCATTACAGGGTAAAGTATGTCTTCTATGAAATTTAAGCCATAGGAGCTAGGCATGTGGAAAGGGGGTGTGTGTGTGAAACCCTGGTTTACTGACTGGAACTTGATTTTCTTTGGGTTTTTTTTTTCTTTTCCTTTAGAACAGCCCACAGCCCACAGAAAATAAAAGCAGTGATTATCTCTTCAGATGCAAAAGACCTGTCATTATTTGACATGAGAAAATCAATATGCCCTGGAGAAGAAACTAAGCTAGGAAGGTCCTTCTTTACCACTAGCACAGGAAAGCCATCATTAACAATCTGAATCAAATACATAATTTCCAATCACATAAAGCATATATCCTCCTGTTCATTTCTGGTAATACCAACCTCATAGTAAACATCATGCATGTTCACCATGTCTACTGATGAAAAAAGTCATAGTAAAGACATGTGGATTTTCTTGTACATGTCAGTATTTTAAGGCTCATTACATAAGCTGGCACCAATGTCTTGGCTTCTTAGTCTCTGAGAACTGTGGTGACCATCTGGAAGATCTGAATTTTGCAGCTGTATTCAATAAGACACTGCTGGACTAAATCTTGGAAAAAAGTGACTAATGCCAAACTGTCTATCACTGTCAATTTGGCTATGCTTTAAACTTAGACATATAAATTTCCATGAACAGTTGGGAAAAAATAATAAAGTCAAATGTCTCATTAAACAATACATGTTTCATCCTAATGAGCGCATCATATTTGAGATAAAGGATGAATCATAATTAATGACATGCATGATAGCACAGAGATTGTCTGGACCATACTGGCCTATCTTTCAACTTTAACTCTTATGAGAAAGTAGTTGCTTTACATAAAAAGGGCGAGTTCATGTGGGGTTTGTCCAAACCAGTGTTGCCAAGTAAACTCAGTTACAACAGTGGTGTCATGCAGATAGCTGCTTACTGTAAGCTGGCCTTATGTAAGGTCACTAGACATGAGAAGGTTTCTAATCTACTTTGCAAGGCAGATAGGGGAACTGCAGTCAAAATCAAATACAGCAAATAAGTTCCTTAAAATAATACAGGCTTAAATCAGTTCTTGACTCTCTGAAAATAATAAAATATGTAGATAATGAGTCTTGTCTTATTCAAGATCAATGAAATTTAAGGCTGTCAAATATCTACAAGAAGGTATGAATGGCTCTGATCCTAAATAAGTCAATACCATTGACACTATTTCTGTTGACTTTCTGGCCTTATATTTAGCTGTAACAGTTTTTACTTTCTCCAGGTTGAAGCTAAAGCAATCAATTATAACAAAAACACCCATAATATAGTAAAACTCATTGGCAGGGGTGTGTGTGTGAAGGGTACCTGAGTGAAATGGTCTTGCTTAATAAAAAAACTTGTGCTGGCAAATATTTGCTGTTGCACCACTGACACTGCAAAACTGACTTAAAATAGGGGGGAAATTAACATCTGTAGATGGGAACATATAAGCTAATGTCATACTGACATTATTACTTCCTTTCAATAGGTGCTTAGATTATATAGCATATTTTTTGAAAATGTTGTTACTATTGGAAATTAGTTCGCAAGCTTAGCCTATAGTGAAATGTTAAATAAAATACAGAAATGCAAATTTATTCACATTATTTTCAGCATTAGATTTATTTATTCAATTACTGAAGCATCCTATTCTTACTATAAAACTCCTACAAAATGTTTCCTTTGTAGATGTGCCAAGTTCAAACTAAGCAAGAAGCCTAACATTTGAAAAAATAGAAATATAGGCTTTCCTAGCAGGAACTGCAGTTTTCACTAATCTGTGCTTTTGTATTGTTCAAGTTCTTGTAAAACCTGCAGCTTGAGGTACAGTTCTGCCATTTTATAGTTTCATTTTATAGAAAAGATCAAACAAAAATCATTTTTAAACAGTTTGAGATATACGTATGATCACACCTCAGATTTGTAATGAGTGGAGGTTATTTCTAACTGAGCCAAAACTGGACCTGGCATTCATGACAGTAAAATTTGCAGTACAGGCATTCTGACTAATACAATGAAGGTATCTTTCATTATTCTCCAGTTTTCTCATTACAGTCTTTTTATCCCTGGAGTTTTGATTCTAACAAGCAGTCTGATAGTCCCTGCAAGCCAGCCCATGATTTCCTCTCCCTTCTGTGTAAGATCTGCTAATTGTTAATGTAAAGAAGTAGCTTACTGGGGCTTTCATTTGCTCTCCTAGGTCCCTCTCCCCTGCCCCCTTTTTTTCCTTTTAGGCGTGTGTAGCCCAAAGCACCCTTCCAGGCAAAGACGTGGCAGAGAAGCAGAAAGAGTCTGTGCAGAGCATCTGTTTGGGAGCCTTCCTAAAGGCAGATCCCTGCTGACCGCTGATGGAAATCATCTGTGGAAAAGCAGAGGGCGTGAGTCATGTGACCTCTTGGGGCTTAATTACTGAGAAGTAAATTGCCTGGGTGCCTCTTGCTCACCAGCTGCTTTAGAAAACAACAGGCGAAATATGAACAAAAGAGGCAGCTCTCAAATACCTAATGCAAACAAGCAGCTTTTGCTTCAAGTGTGTGCATCTCTGATTTGTATGGATCTGTGTGAATGCACACATCTGTCTGTGAACTGCAAGCATTTAAAAAACCAAAGTAAACATCTGTGGTTTTACACAGCATGAAAACAGGTAGTGCAAAAGAGAATATTCATAGTTTACAATCTAGAGCACAAGTATTGGATACAGCTGGTAGATGAAAGTTATTTATGTCAAATCTTGTGGAGGAAGCTAGCATGCTGCAAGACTTCTCTGAAGCAACATCAGCACATATGAGCATAGTACACATTTCTGTTAGTCTTTCCTAAGGTTCTCCATATTGACAAGAAAACAAATGTACCAGACTAAGAGAATTTCTGTGGTTTGCTGCCAGGATGAATATAGCAAGCTGGTTACTGTCCAAGAGTATTAAAAATTTAGAGTTTAAAACTCTTTCATATGGTAATGTTTGAGATACCACAGCATTTCCTGTTTCTAATGCAGGAGGACTGTGTGGTAGCTGTTGACGAACAGTCTTTCTGTACCAGAAACCCTCATATTATGTCTGGATTTTGAACTAAGTTCTTCCATGCTTTAGTGCAAAGATGTGCTGTGTGGCCATAAAGCAAACACACCAGTAATTTATATCTTCTGGGCTACACAGTGTGACTACAAAATATGTGATGGAGCTAGGACCCTGTCAGATAGATGAAAGCTAAAGATGAGTTTAGTTAGGGAATGACTCCAGAAAGGACAGGCTAAGGGTCAGGCTGAATGAAGAAGAAATGTCTGCAGGAGCCCCAAGGCAGGAAGCAAAAGAAAGGCTGAGAGCACAGAAGCTGGCCAGTGGCCCAGGCTGATTCCCAAATTCTCCTGGGGCCCTAAAATAAACAGGCAACAATTGTAGCATAGACATAACCAACAGGTTGAGGGAAGTGATTATTCCTTTTTATGTGGTACTTGTGGAGTCACATCTGGAGCACAGTGTCCCATTTTGGGCAACCTGGGACAAGAGATGCTGACAAATTATGAGGGTCCAGCAGAGGTCCACCAAGATGGTTGGGGTTGGACCATGTCAGGTACAGAGGTGCTGAGGTTTATTCAGCATGGAGAGCAGAAGGCAGAGAGTATCTCATTGCTGCCTTTAGTTCCCTTGGAGGTGAATGTTACAGGAATAACAGAGGTAGACTCTTCTCAGAGGATGAAGACAAAAAGGATGAAGCAAAAGGATGAGACATAAAAGTCACAAATTGCAGCTAAGGAAACTCTGCTGGATACAAATCCACAGCTGAACTGATTAAGCGCTGTAGCATGTAGCCCAGAGAGTTTCTGGTCTTTCCATGCCCATAGGCATTTGATGCTGCATTAAATAAGGTTCTGAGCAGCTTGACCTGATTTTGAAGTTTGCTTTGCCCTGGTCTCAAAAGGACATCCTGGCCTTAATTATTCTGGTTCCAATGTAAGCATTTAGAAAGCAATGAAAGTTAACAACCTAGAAATACTCAGTTGAGAAATAGAGCATTCACTGAACACTTAGTATGTACCATAAACCCCAGTGTGTAAATGGTGAATGACTCTTACTACACATAGTATCCAAGTCACCCCTCAGCAGGTGAGGTGAGGTTTGCATTTGTCCTTGGTTCAGAGAGGAGGCACAAGGAGTAAAGTGCTTAGAAACTTGCCACTTTTATTGGTCTGGCTTAGTCTTATTTTTACACTTCAATACCAGAAATAAAACCTACTTATCTTCAACTGACAAAATTAGCTGCCAACTGCTTCAGTTTCTGGTTACATTTCAAATGGGGATCAGGCAGCTTTGAGGGGAGGGTCACCAGCTCTAGTCTGGAAAAAATGAAGGAATTTTTCTTTTTTAAATTCATAATATTCAAACAATCTGAGTATTGATACTGCAGGTTGCTTGGTGCAGTATCTCTGTTTGCTGATGGAAAGCCTGAATTGGATCTTGGCTCTACTCTGGATATAAGTACAGATGTAGAAATTGTAGAAAATTTTTAATGCTTGCAGTGAATGTCAGCCACCTGTGTATTCCATTATTTCATTGTTATTTAGTCTATTGTTTAGCAGAAAGAGATAGATAAGAGTATAACAACATTATGAACATACAATTAAAAATTGTATGTTCATACAATTTCCATACAATTAAATGAACATACAATTAAAAAATGTATGCTCATAAGTTATGGCCCTATATATAGTTATTTTTTTTTTTAAGAGAAAACTGAGAAGAATCTTGAATGAGCTTCTTCCATTTTGTTTCTCAGTTGGATTTTGTTTGGGTTATTTTTATTTTTAATTTTTATTTTATTTTCCCCTCAACTCTACTTTTTTCTGGAAAATACTCATGAGAGATATGTTTTGAATGCTTTCCTTTATCCTTAGCTGACATGGTCATCTCAAGAACCCATGCACACTTGCACATTTATAGGCCTGGCATACATGCTTTGAAAGACACATGTGTGACTTCCAGGCGGTAATTCAAAAAGCTTTTTGAGCTCTGCAGTGCTTTACTGGCAGCCTGGCTTGGTGTCTCATTCTTTAATTGTGTTTTCTTTAAAGAGTGATTTCTGTTCCTATCTTTTATTTTACTCATTTCATAAGCCAGAGTATGTCTTCAGCTCAATTTATTCCATTTTCTTTCTTTGTTAACAGAACAGAAAAGTTTTTAAACATGTATGTTTATTTGTAAAATAGGCTGTTTGTTGTCTTCAGTTACAGTATTCCATGTTGTGAACTGTAGCCACTTGCAGCTTTGTCTCCTGCTTAGTCCAAACTTTAATTACTAACACAACTCACATCCACACTATTTGGAGGATTGAGGCAAACTCTTTTGGATTACGGGTCAGTTCGTAAACATATACTTGGCATTTTGCTGGTTTTCCATTGAAGATTAGAACAAGCAAAACTGTTCACTTGCAGGCATGCTGAACATAGTGAAAATGTGTTGCACATAGTAATTCCATGGTGTGTAGCTTTAATTAAACTTTATTAAAACCTTTAATTACCTTTATTAAGCTACATGAGGACTTAGAGGTAGAAAGCATTGGTCAGGAAAATCTTTTCCTCAAAGTTTGATAAAAGCAAAATGTTGATAAAAGAAATGTTTTTATGAGAAGTTGGATATATTCAGAAGAGCAGCTATTTCTGTCCACAGCTAAGTAAAATATGGTGTCTATTTTGTGAGAAACTTCATTATCAAGCAAAGCTATTATTTTCTACTTCAACATCCAACAGTGCTTGGATAAATTAATGGCTTGTACTGAATGCAAGTCATTTAATTCCAGATCCTTTTGGTTTTTATAGAAAACTGGCAAATGGAGTAAATATAAAAAAACCTTCTGGAACTAAACCTTGTTATGAGTAGATATGCATAAACATCCAAGAAGTTTCTGTTGATGGAGTTCCTCCCTAAACTTTCCAGCCTTGTGGAAGAGGGTCAGGTCCTAAGGAAAATGAGCAAGAATGTGAAGCAACAAAACCCATAATTCTCTACATGTAGGAGGCCAGATGTGATGATGGGAAAGACAAGTTACTCAGTGCCAGCTGGAGTTACTGACACCAAATGCAACATACCCTGATAAGCAGAAAATATTCCTTGTTACCAGAGCCCTACATATGTTACAGATACCAGTAAAATGACTTCAAGGGTCAAATTCACAGCCTTGTAGAAAAAAATCCTATTGAAATCTCAGGATATGTATGGATCTCTTTTAACAAAATATCCAGAAGTAGTGAATCCCATCCTTTTATTTTCCATCTATGCTCATCTATATGATTCACTAAATTCATATTTTAAGTGAATGCACTGAATTTGTTAGATATAAAAATCTGATACTGGGAGCTTCCTGCTTTCCCTAAAACAAGATGATCACCTGGAAGGCAGTTTAATATCCTGAATGTCTTTATTTAAATCAGACAACAAAGTCTCACACAGGTAGGTGTGAAAGTATCCAGCAAACAGTTCTGTGCCAGACTGCTGGGAGCAATGGCTATATTATCCACTGGATGCAGGGGCAGGAGCTATGGACAGACGTCAAAGAAGTCCTTAGGATGAGAATCTTCTCTGTTCATCTGCAGGGCACTAATTAGACATGATAGATAGTGGGGGTTGTATCAGTAGCTGATTGTTCTTGCGTTTTCTCTCTGGGACAGAAATGCGCAGGCTACTGCCCCATATCTCTATCACAGCATCCCCTCAGCAGTGCTAGAAATAAAACATGGTGTCTGCTGGTGAGCTCCTTGTCCCAGGAATATGATCGCTTTCTGTGGGAGTGCCCATCACAACTGCCAACAGATATTTTATTGTCCATTTCACTATTCATTTGCCATATTAGATGAGAGAAATAGCTTCACTGTGCTCCCTGGTGTAAATCTGTGGCAGGTTTATTGGTGTCATGTTATCTGTAACACTGTAATCAGCATAGGATATATCTGCCTATTTCTAGAGCATTTGAAGGGACAAAAGGTTTCATTTCTATGTGCTGTTAGTTATATCATTCTCACAATTTCCTGTCTAAATAGCATTTCATTTAATTTATAGTTTCTTCAGATATTCTCCAGTTGCTAGTGTGTGCTAATTTAATTAAAACACAATTATTTCCTAAGAGTGAGACAGTTAAATTCATTATCTAATATGCCAGAGATACTATTTGTTGACAGTTCTGTACAAATGTTGATCCTGAGAAATGTATTCTCATTAAAGGATAAACAGTTTCACCCTACTGTGGATTATGAGATCTATTTGTCCCCTGTGAACTTTTCACAATTAGAGAAACCCTTGCACTGTCCTATGTCCTGCCACCACAGCAAGAAAATGTTTCACAAAGCCCTTTAGCAGTAGATAGTTGGCTTCTCCAGTCTATGATTTCCTCCCAGAATGTACAGAGATCTTTCTTAGAGATCACAGATTAATCTCTGCAATAAATCATACCTATTACAAATTATTCTATGAATTTCTTTTAATTGTGTTGTTCAACTGTTTGAAGCACTTAGGGTACCAAAACAGAATTCATGCACTTTGTTTACATCATCTTTTCTCCTTCTGTCATTGGAGTTAAACCTAGTTTTCATTTTTACCTTTTATGGACAATTTTATTTATCCCTCAAATTTGTGAGATGAATAATAATACTTGGAGAATCAAACAGCTTATCAGATAAGCTTCCCTTTAGCCTTAACTTCACTGCATGTGCTTCCAAGCCCTGGGTATCTTTCTGGCAGGGGCAAGCAACTGCGGGCTTGTGTTGAGCTGAGCTTCTGACAGTAAGGTAGCCTTCCACACAGGAAAATTGAATTTGGTTCAGTGTGACTTTTCTCATTTACTCAGAGATGCAGAGATTTGGCAAAAGGAATACTCAGCTCTGCCTCATATGTTTGATTGTCCAAGATTTGAGTCCAAATGCTAAAAGACACAAATCCTTTCCCTCTGTACCTATGTGACTTCCCATAAACAGTTATGGCACTGCTTTTAATACTATGAATGCAGCCAAGCATCCAAGACAGAATCTATCAAAACCATCCAAGAGGATATATACAGGCAAGTAGGTAAGACAGAGACGATCTGTTTTTTTTGGGGGGGAGGGTGGTATGCTTGGGGTTTGGTGGGATTTTTTTTGGTTTGTTGGTTGTCTTTTTTTGTTTTGTTGTTGCTTGTTTTGTGGCTTTTCGCACTAATCAAAAGAGAAGTATGTCAAATTAAGAAGTTAAAATTTGAAGTGCAATATACATAGTATACAAAAATATATTACAGGTCTGGACTTGCTCCCCTTGTGTCCCAGCTTTACTGAAAATGTCTCTTTCTGCATATTAACCAGGCTGTCTCCATTAAAGCACAATCAGGTAAAGTTCCATATCCAGAAGGAATCTTTGCATGAACCTTTCAGTGAAAACTACCTCAGTTAATTACATAAAAACATACAAATACTTCATAAATTACTTCCCCCTCCGAATTAAGAAAAAAAATTTGAATAAATGCATTAGAAATTAATTTAATCCAGTAAAGTGGTCCATGGCTGAAGCACATTTCCCAGCACTCTTTAAAAGTAAAGTCAAAGAGCTCTTCTTTTTAGATGAATTAATTACTAACTCTGGGCATTCCATGAATGATGTGGCGCAGATTTTGACATTGCTGGTATAGAGTTTTTGAAAGATGCATTGAAATCATCATAAATTCAAATATTCATATTTTATTATCAAATATGTCTTATTATTCCCCCTAATTCCCCCTTTATTTATTTCCCCATTCTAAAATTTCTTATAAGAAATTTTAAGGACTTGAAATTTCCTACAACTCCAAGACTTTTTTCCTTGGATATGTTTTCTACCAACTCTCTGTATCGAGACTTGCAAGTTCCAAGACTTTAATTCTCTTATCTCTTGCCTCACGTACTTACAAACAAGATCTCTTTACTAGAAGAAAGAGGGTCCGAAAAAAATAAAACATATTTCATACTTTTGTCTGCTTGTTGTTTTTTCTTCCATATAAAAAGAGAAATATGAAAAGACTCATTCCACGCATCTCTATTTGACTAAAGAAAACATTCGCTGATTAAAATAATAAAACAGGCTTTCCCAAGGGATGAAGCATCAGGCTAAGAAAAGAAAAATAAAAAAGAAATGTGGGGAATGTGCAACTCATGTGAACACTACTCAACTATTTTAGGTCTGTGTTACAATATTTAAATATTTAAAATACTACAGTAGTAGCTTTAATTGCTTAGTGTTCTTGGATATTTGGAAAGAGAAAATGCTCTCTGCCTAGCATAAAAGTGCCCCTCATTAATTCTGACTCATCTTATACAATGTGTTGAGTATAAGCATGTCTGAGATAGATAGAATAAAACTATTCACCTATTAATGTTAGTCCTTCTGCACAGAGATAAAAATAAAATCAAACAATTTTTCTATTATTACACATACAGAGAATGAGCTGTTACTATGAAAAATTAATGCATGTGTTGTTGTGAGTGCATATTAGGAATGCCACTGAATTCATGCAAGCACGGCAGAAGTATTTTCCTTTCTTCCCTTATTTCCAATGAAATTGCACATTGAACATATTTTGCCATTTGTAGGCAGATACAAATCTCAGCAGCGCCATCTCTGTTTCTGAGAGCAGAAGAAAGAAGACTATCAGATGAAATAAGGTATAGCCATTAGATGTGCAAAACAAAAGAATAACTAGGGTGTGAAAGTGAGAACCATCCACATCAATGTCTGCTTCTATTTTCAGAAACCATAAACATCCTTGTGCTGCAAATTTCTGAAATAGAAAATCTAGTTACATGACATTTGTTTTATTTCAGAAAATCATATGTGTTCTTTACATAAAAAATACTGTTCAGTACTAGTTTATTATTTTTATAACTGATTTGATAGTCTGCTATTTACAAGATGGACCTAAATGCTTACCTAACTCATTGTTTGCTGAAATGTCCTTTAAAGGAGAAAAAATGTGATGCATGGCAATGTCAGAAATCTTGACATATGCATATAGTTTGTGTGTATTTGTTACAGAGTAACACAGAAAAATATCCTCTCTTGACAATGCTCTAGCTTGTCTCCGAGTTTTGGGAAATTTAAGTCCTTCTCACACATTGCCAGGATTTTCTTGAAAAGGACAGATTAAGTAGAGAAAGCAACTGCTCTGTCAGC
Source organism: Psilopsiagon aymara (assembly GCA_024733675.1). Classification (NCBI taxonomy): domain Eukaryota; kingdom Metazoa; phylum Chordata; class Aves; order Psittaciformes; family Psittacidae; genus Psilopsiagon; species Psilopsiagon aymara. The sequence continues at coordinate 22,563 of JANRGW010049869.1, read as the reverse complement.
ATGCATAGTTACCTTCTGTGGTCTGGAGGATCTCCCAAACCCAAAGCACTCCACCTGTCTTACCCAGCCTTAAAACTCAGCCTTTTAAAAAAACTAAGACTCTTTAAAGTGACAAGGGAGCATGAAGCACCACTGTAGAGAATAAGCTGATTCATGATAAAGAGGTAGAGAGCTTTTATAAAAATACTGGTTTGTGAATAAGGCGGATCCTTACAGGATCATGGATGTAAATTTTTTTCTGTTTTGAAAAGTGAATAGGGCTGACACTTCCTGGAAACCAGAAATGCCTCCAGAAACGTTAAATTCCAACTCCTCTTTATCTTATTAAATAATTAATATGATCCAACCATATGAACACATGAAGTGCTGAACACAAGCAAAATTACTCTTTGTACTCTGAATAGGACTTTGTTTTGGACTTAATGGCATCTTTCTCTGCAACAGCCTACAGAGGATGTGAACTCTGACAGCCTCCGTTCTCTGAAAAGTGCAACATACAGTTAATGTAAACGTTCTCTTTTACTCTGGGGCTGTGCTACCCAGGCAGTGCCACATGAATCTTTATGGATACACTTATTTCTATCTCTTTTATATAAGGCATATACTTAAGGTGTGCTTTGCCTGCAACATAGGAAAGCGCAGCAATGGAGTTCAGACTTGGCCAGTTCTGTAGTAAAAATGATGTTGCTCCGCCTCCCAGTCCTTCGTGTGGTAATAGGGTTTAGAAGCTTCCACCTCAACCCAGATGAAAACTGAAGAACATTTCTAAGTGTTCTGAGCATAATAACAATCATGCAAAGGACTCATATCCTGATCACTAAATGTATAGCAATAGGTCTTCAGAGACTTAGGATGCAGCTTAAGTGAGAACACAGTGGTCTGTGTGATGGTTCCAGACAAGCAAATTAAGTGCAGGGGGACAAAGCACAGCTTTGTCCTCAGACAGCTAAAAGGCAGAGTTTGAGCACAGCACTGCATGAATTAAGCTGTATTGCTTCTGATCTGAGCTGGGACAGTATCATGCAATATGAATTAAGCTGTATTGCTTCTGATCTGAGCTGGGACAGTATCATGCAATATGAATTAAGCTGTATTGTTTCTGATCTGAGCTGGGGCAGTTATTGTGCAATAGTGCTGGAGGTGCTAGCATAAGTCCAAAAAGCATGTAAGCCTTGTGCTGGGTTTCAGGTGGTACACATGGCTTGGCTTTGCTTGGGCTGTGTAACTAATATACACTTTCATGCTTGCTGCCAGTCAGTTACTGTTCAGTCAAGGGTGCTTGTAGCCTTTTAGCTTGAACTGCCCCCTACCAAGAAAGAAAATATGACAGATATCCTCACTCAGATTAACTTGATCTATGTTGCATTCTTTCCTCATTGGAAAGGTTATTTCAACATCTTGCTGATTTGTTGCATTTTCTTTCTCTTGCTCATTGTGTCTGCTCTTAGTCTGAACAGGGAGAGCCCATTCCTTTGCTTCAACATTTACTGTAAGAAGGCTGAGATCACTTTCACAAGCTGTATGAGGTAGAAAGTATTGGCTGTGTTTTGTGTCCCAGTATTCATTCTCTGCTTTTATTTACGGATAACTTTAAGTGAGGTAGTCATATATACACTAATTGCTAGTCCTATAGCCTCTTGCTAATGATTTATGCACCCTTTGCCAGTATGAACACTTGTACTACAAAAATTTTTGTGTTTACCCAGGTATTCATTACTTATTTATCAAATATATACCTTATTTATTGCATTTTTCAGACAGAAAAGTTTCTCTAAGATAACAAAGCATTTTAATAACTGTTTTGGGAGGATAAATCCTAAGAAATAACCTCTGCAACAATTTTATTGTCACAATTGTCAGTTTTTAAGGACTTTGCTTCTGTCAGGTTACACAATGGTTTTACAACCTGAGATCAGGTTGCACAATTTTAACTCTGAATCCACATTTTCTTCAGTCCTGTTCTCCCCTCTTCCACGCTGCAACTGTGACGAATAGGTCTGATTTACAGATGGATAATGAGCAAGTAGAGGTCTTCCTCCTGTTGCTGTCTGCAACATACTGAACTCCACTTCAGAACTTCCATTTTCAGTCTTCAAAACAGAGCAAGCTGTAGAAAATGTGTTTCCATGAGAAAAAGAAAGGCAAATACCTGTCATGGAAAACAAGCAACACCAGTTCGTAAGATTCAGAAAAGAAGCTGGCTATCTTCTTTTATCAAAGATACAAAGAATATTTGCATCTCTTTGTAGTTAAGATAAACTGAAGAATATGCTTTTATAAAAACTTATCCAGTCTTATCTCTTTAGTCTTTCTCTTTCTGACCAAGGAAATAATGTTTCTTCTTAGTGTCCAGAAGTTTCAACTCTCATCCCACCATGATTAAACTCAGAAATGTTTATATATGTATGCGATACTCCACTCCAGTTTTACCAATCTGTTTTCCCAAGGATTATGTTTTTCACCCCAGGAAAGATGGAGGGATGTGATCCAAAGGAGTCAGAGCAAATAAAATCTGTGTAGTGCATATGATACATTGCAGAACACAGGTAGAAAAAATGTTCCTGCTCCTTTTTGGTTGCAATTTGTGAGACTGCCAGAAGAGGAAATCTAATCATTCAGTTACATTTGCTGCATACAGAGGAGCTGTGTAGCTAATAGTTTTGCCAAATCAGCAGGCAGTTCCCAAGTGCTGTCACGTCTGCTCCTCATTTTAGTTTTGTTGTTTTTTTTTTTTTTCAAGGCAAGAGTTATAATTTATGTAAAAGGAAAGCAATCAAAAGTTCCTAGATTTGTAGAAGTAATGTGCTAAGAAGAAAAAGTCTTAAGATCCCAGATCCAAACTAATGAGTATCAATTCTAAGTAAAAATTGGATGCAATGTTGTATTTCCATTCTTTGTTACTGTGTCTTCCTAAGGAGGTATATTCAAATTAAATGCAAAGATAATTCAGGTGGGTATTTCAGTTTTGGCTGCAGTGATCCAGTGTTTGGGAATATGATGCTTTGTTCTTTATTGAAATTGAAGTGTTTTACTTACTGTCATGGTGTAAACCTTAAACACAAAGTACTTTTTTCATCTTACAAGGCAATACCAAAGTCAACGTGGATGTTTATATGTTGGAAATAACCTTTTTTCTTAAATGGAAACAATTACAGCAGAAATTGAGGTTTCCTCATGGGATTTTATGATTCAGAACAACAATTCATGCCATATAAACAAAATTGCTTCCAGCCGGACAGCATGTATATCAGTTTTGTAGAATGCTGATCCCAAAATGCAAACTAAAATAAAGATTAATAGTAGAAATCAATCTTATATTTTATTTTTATGTTAATAATCAGAAATTGTATATGTATGTAAATGTCATACATAATAAAACAGAATATAATAGGTTTTAGTAGCTGCTTTATGCCAGAGCAATACAGCTTACATAAATAGTTTGTCTCAACTAGAAAGAATTCAGTGGTGTTCTTACAAAAGTATTCTTCTATGCAAATTAATTGGCTATAGAGAACTATAGCATTGTTTGCTGCATCAGTCTTATTTCCTAACATACTGAAGTCTCACAGCAATGTACGCTTCTGAAGCAATGTCAGGCATGCTGGATCACTGGCAGATAGTCAAGGTACTGAGTCTGACATGGAATTTCTCAGTGACTGCACCCACTGGCAAGCTCTGTATAGCTAGGCTCCTTCTCATTGTCTTCTGCTAAGGTCACATGAGGCCAGAATGAGCTGGCTCAGAACTGGCTTCTGCCTCACTTGACTGCAATGGGAAAAAAGAGTGGAGAGGACCTCTGTATCTTGCTTGTGTAGGAGAAACCTGCTATCCTCTATTGGGACCTTGGGGCTTTGGGGGAAATGACCTGTTTACATCCTTTCTTTAGCATCCTCATACCATTTCTTTATCCCCGCCCTGACAATAGGCATCTCCTCTTTACCACATCTCTTAATACCTCACAAAAATAGGAAGGCAGGAATGGCCAATACCTGTCCTACTCCCTCCTACTGCTGTTCTTTACGGTGTGACCTTATCCTTTCATACGTGTGTCGTGTTCCTTCCAGCTCATATAGTCTATCTGATTGGCGGACTGCATCTTGCTGTTTATGTGGGGTTCACTGTCTATGCACAGAGTAAGGTCAGAAGTGAATAATGTGATAATTCTGATTTGCAGCAAGTTTGTTCTGAGTAAACTTACTAGCAAGTCACTGATTTGTTCTGGAGCTTTATCAGCTCTAAGAGATATTGAGCCTTGTTGGAAAGTGTCCAAGGACCTGAAATATGCCATAAAATGAAAAACAGTTCTAATAGCTAATTCTTAATTTTTGTTCTATTTTGATTTTTGATTCTTTAACTGTCATTTATTAGATTTTATTTTGATAAAAGTTGTCAGATAAATTAAAAATGTTTTACTACTTTCTTACAAATCACAATCTATCTCCTGCTAAGCATATTTGACATGTCAACTCACTGGATCTCCATTAATATCCTGTAAGGTAGGTTTTCCGGTTCTTGAAATGGTGTTGTAATTTTTTTATGGGTCCTTTTAGAAGGATAAACACCAGAAATGCATGCAAAGTGGTAACATCACAGTGGTAAACTATCATATCCAGCCACAGAAAGGGTCTCTTCTGATATTCCATACTTCCTTATATGCCTCTTTTTTATTGCCATGACACTTTCTGAGTCGTGTTTTTCCTAATGTAACTCCTAAGCCATAGGAATGTCTTGCCCTCCTGTTGATACTTGATTATGTACTTTGAGGATAGTCTTCAGGAAATTATGTGCTGCATAACTTTAAACAAGTTGCCTTCTGTTCCTGTTTGATAATCTGCATATAAAATGGAGGGAGGTTAATCTGGATATAAAGTGGTTGGAAGAGGGAGCGCACATGAGTGAGAAGTGCTGCTACAGAGACGTAAACACTAAAATGATCTTTAGGAGGGCAGATTCCTGCAGGATGTCAGCAGGATGAAGTATCATGTATAATCACTTTGGTTTTCAAGATGTTTTTCCTAAGTATGCTCACTAAATAGTGTTTACACCAGAAAAAGAAATCCGTTATCTACAACATGGAAAACATAGGGACTATCATCTTTTAAAATAAGTTGACACTTTCTTTAGAGAAATTTAGAAAATTGTTGGATTTGTGCATCTCTTTTGTTCTTACACACTCTCTTACTGTTCTTTCTTTCTAGTTACATGAGTTGGCTTTTGCTGATTGGCTTCAGCTGTGAGACGTATATGAAACAAGTTCTTCAAAATGTTAACTTATTTACACCACTCTCCTCAGAAGGTCACTAGAACTGGCAGGGTAAAATTTATAGGAAAAAAACCCAACAAACCTTTTAACTTCATAATTACATTTTGTGAAAACACAGACCTTCATGGCTCAGGCATTCAACCACTCTGAATGAAAAATAAAGTGAACAACTTACAAGATTTTATTTTTTGGGGAAGCTGACATTCAAACTGAAGACAAAATGCAGTTGTTTCAAAAGTTTGTCTTGAGTAACCACCACTAAATAGGGTAACTGCCTTTGGAGAAGGGGATGTGTTTCTGAATACGCTCTTGCATCCCTGGGTCCCCCAAAGCAGCGTACCTGGGCAGGCTGGGTGAGCAATGAGTGCTGCTGACGCTGTGTAATTCTGTAAATATCTAAGCAGCACTACAGTGAAAGCGCGTATCGCTGTCTCCAGTGCAGATGTTTTCCATACAGGAAGCCTCTAATCCAGACTTTCCCTCCTCTCCTTTTGCTGGCCTCACATGGCCTCATCATGCTCTTGGCGCATTCTAAAACAATTATATACATTTGAATGGCAGCCAGACCAATTACAGCCTGTGTTTGTCAAAAATTAGCCAATCGTTCTGACGACTGTGTTTAGCAGAACATTCACATCAACAGGGCTGCAGGTAGAAAACAGTTTATTTTTTACTGTTAATGAGTTTGAGTACGATGATCCACTAAACAAATACTGGTTTTTCTTAAGCCATTTCCCACAAACCATATATATATATGCATATGTCTGTAGTCACACTAAAAAATGTCCGTGACTTTTTCAAGATACTGAGAATTGCACAAAGGACGTATTTGTCAAAGCATTTCTCTGAAGCATTTCTACTTTTGAACAAAAATCAAGGTAAACACTGAAAGATGCTGTACAGCACTTTGCTTGTGTTATACCTTGCAAAGCCGAATTCAGGAAACTGTTCTTCCTGTGATGAATTGTTAAATTCTTGCTTTGAAGTGACAAGATGTCAAAATAACATAAATTGCTTAAAACATTTCATAGGAGATCTGAAGTAACTTGTAAAGGATATGTATACTTCTCATGTTTGCAGAATTGGGAGGGTTTTTTCTAATGCCAAAACACACAGAAAAGCATGCATAATTTACTGGAATACAACGGGATAAGGGAATCTTCCAGTGTATTTTATTTAGATTCTTGTTCTGGTTTATATTTGCTCCTTTCTTATTGGTGTGTTTTTCTGGCAACTGGAATGGATTTGAACTTGAGCTTTCCCAAAATTTATTGAGTCTGAGTGTGTGTGGTGTGGGTGGCTTAGCAATACTTTCTGAATCCATAAAAAGAAACTTTTGTATATATATAAGATGATAAATTTCACAACTGCTTTGAAGGTGAGTAGGAATGATAAAAGACCTTCTTAACATTCACTACCAACATGGGCTTTTCTTTGCAAATTTCTAATGTGTTCATTGTATGGCTTATCTAGAACATACCTCATGCAAACTAGTGATTTATTAAAAAGCCCAAACACCCCAAATTTTTTCTCTCCTTCCCATGTTAAACAAAGGCAGAACAGAGACACTGTTTTTACTTGTTCCCATGGAGATTCCGGGACACCAGTAAAAGAGTATCTACACTACACGTGGATCATAAATCACATCTCTAGTGCATGGGTCCCCTTGAAACACAGTTATACCTATGGGCTGTGTCTGCATGACTGAATCCAAGCATGCGTGGGAACATTTCCAAGCGTGGGGTTGTGAACATCTGTGCTAGTAAACAGAACTTTACCTGGCATTAATTAATCCTTTTCCATACAATGTTGTACTCAATTTCTGGGCACATTTTGGTGTATGGCAGTTAAATGGCTCTAGTGACTGTTCCCTGTAGACAGACCTTCAGGAACCTTCCTGTTGGAGACTGAAAGCAGTCGTCTAGCATTGATATAGGCCATCCCAATCCACTTGGCCTCAGGACCCAAACACATCCTCAGGCAAAATTTTTTTACTGGAGCGGGCAAAGCCAGAAGGGCTACTATAAGAACCAGTAGCAACTGATATTTCCCCAGACCTTGTAGTGCCATGGCAGGATATTTTGGACAAAAAACCCTAGTCCCTCAGATAAGAACCATCTGCTAATATTTGATTTTTGAAGTATGAGGTATCATGCTGAACAAGCAAACTGATATATCTCTAATTTGGTTAAAACCAATCCTTCATTTTTGAGAGCAGATTTTCAATTGAAATATTTCCATCTCATCTCCTATTCCAGTTTATTTCAGTTTCTCTCAGTCCTGCTGACCTGCTTTGTTGTTGCAAATGAGTAAGAGGAAAAACTACAATTATCCTGAAGTTTCAGGGCAAACTGTATTTGAAAAAGAAACTTATTACTCTGGCTGTGCATTAGATCTCAAAGGGGTCATTTACAGAGTGCTGGAAATAATGAAAATCATCACATGAGGTTCTTAGCAAAATTTTGGAGATTGATGCAGTTATTAGAAATCCTCAGGAAGAAAGATGTTGACTGATAGTTAATTTAGGAATTCCACTCCTGTTAAAAAATAGTGGAAAAAACAGACTTGATACATACAAATTTATGTCTTAAGCTGAACAAGAAAAACCACCCATAAAAATCAGCAAAGTAGATTCTTTAATATAATGAAGTAGAGGTAGAAGACGGTGATTTAGGCAATACATTAATAATATAAAATGTTTGTTATATACAAAACCACTAACTAAAATCCAGTGCTGTGATGTGGAATAATTTGTGCTTCAGTGGCAAAGGCATTTTTGATAGTGGAAAAGACAAAACATAAGCATTGTAAGAGGAAGAAATTACAGAGCAAAACCAGTGTTGCTCATGCCAGGCTTCCTTCTAGAAAAGGCACAGTGAGCAAGGGTTTTAATCAGTTGCAAAAATTAAAAAATAAATCGGAAGAAAAGTAGAAGTTTTGCAGTGCTGCTGGCTGGCTTCCACACCAATGGGCAGTCAGATGCCTTTTCCTCCTACTCCCTCTCTTGTTCAGAAACTCTGGGGCTCAGAGCGGTATTAACAGCATAAACGTCTTTTTGGGTCTTCTCAGCAGAGTTGTATTTGACCCTAATTTTTTTTTTACTTTGGACAATTTTCTGCTAATTTGCCATGTCTGATTTTCAGGATATGTCAGGATTGCTGATTTCTTCCTTTAACTGTTTTCTCTCCTTCATGCCTTTCATTATTCCTGTTAACTGTAACTCCCTTTCTTCTCTCAGGAGAATTATTTCCTCCTTTCCTGATTGCTCTTCCATAACTCCTTCCCCATCTTCCTCCTAATCTGGGCCTAGCATGTCTGCTGCTCCTCACAGAGCTCTTTATCCAGGTTTCCTTTCACAGAAGTAAAAGAAATTAAAGAAATACCAAACTCTTCTAATAATTTTAAAATCTTTTCATCTACTGTCTTCCTTGTTACCTCTTCCCTTGCACACACTCTTCAATGTTGTCTATTTAGATAAGTGCTTTTGTATAATCTCTCTAAACCAAAGCAAAATCTCTTTTGAGGTCTTCACTATCAGAATGGTGATTAATAACATCTTGGAAAAAGTCAGAAGGGACTCCATGAGTTTTGGAAAGGACCAATGTTATTGAATGTGTTCTTCGTCACGTAATATGATCTAGCATATCTGTTGCCTCTTAAAACTGGAATGTGCCATTCACAGTACCTAGCTTGCTCCAGTGCAATAGAGATGATGATCTTTCCTTTGTCTAAGGGGTGTGTCTCAACAGTTATTGTGAACTGACTATTGCATTAGAGAAACCATTTCTTGGGCTTTGGCTTAATAGGCACACTATATAGGTACCTGTATGTATCCTGTAAGTTTTGTTCTCAATAGAAAGGAGAAACTGAGGTAACTGAGCTTTATGGTTGCAGTTTTCCAAATGGGAACTGCTTATTAAGAACAGCTCACATGTATATTGCCTAATGCAAGCCAAAATATGACCTTCTTGAGTGGAAACCACAAACTGAAAAGCAGCCCTGTATAAGTGAATATTGTCGAACTGTATTAAGTCCAGAGATACCAAGCACCTGGCATCTGGTATTTATCTGAGTATTTGGCTTTGGCTACTGATCTTACCAAGATCCAGGAAAACTGTTGAGAGAGTTCAAACAGTTGTGACACGTACCACAGGTCAGATGACAACTGGACAAAAATCTTCATCTAATTAAACCCTGAAGTTCCTCTGATTTTAGTCAATGCCAGTAACATTTTCCCTTCCATCCCAGTAAGAAGTATTTCCACTTCCAAGATGAAAGAGGTATCAAAAAGGACGCTTGCCATTAAATAGAGTGATTGTCCAAACTGACCTAAAGTTCTACCATGTCTTACTTAAATTTCAGGTTTGTGCTCCCTACCACCTTTCTGTTGGATGGTTTTAAGTAGTACAGAAATTTGTCCTCACGCATATTTTAATAATGGTATCAGGTCAAAGTAAACAGTGTTGCTGTAACAGTAAAACAATTCACCATGTTTTATTAGAACAGCCTGAACCTGGTGTGTGTAATACTATCTTTATACTCTTTATGAGTCCATGGCTGGAGTGATTACAACTGAAAGAAAAGGGACTACAAAAAAAGCAATATGACATGAATGCTCACCTTACCACAAGTGAAACCATGATACACTTCAAAAATACAGCTGGGCATCAGACACAAAAAGCAATAATCCCATCTATGAAAAGGTCATAGGTCCCAAGTATTTGCCAGATAGGGTACTGATACATTTCTAGACATCTGTATTCTGGCATCACTGAAACTGATAATATCATCAGTTCTGGGATTTTCCATGACAATGCACCTGTCCAAGAGGCAGTCAATCACAAGAAACGTTCCTGGACTAATAGAGAAAAAGCAAAATGTATCATCTGTACCTTGAGATGTTGAAATGTATCCTTAAAATTATGAGGAGCTGGGCAGTAGTTACAGACAACTAAATGCTGTTGTAGTTTCTGCCAGGTCCCACATTATCCATGGTAAACACAGGGGTCCAATCTGTACAGCTTTGCTTCTCCCAGTTGCCCTGCTTCGAACTGACTGTTGCAATTTGATTTTTTTCTTATTTCTTGAACTCAGGTGATGTCACACTTCAGAGTGCTTGTATACTTGCTTAAAGTTGATTCTACTTTTGGAAGTGCAGGTGCCTGGAAGAACTGATACTTAAAGCTTCCTGTCAAACATGCGAAATTGCACTGTATATGCTAGGATATGTACTTTTAACAGTAGTAATTATATTTTGCGGTTCTTCTGTTTAATGATTCACTTGACCTTTTTTAACCTGGAGTTTTACTTTGTATAAAGAGTAAAAAAGTTGTATTTATATCTTTAAAAAGTAATACAGCCACATGTCTTTCAGCTGGTCAGTTTGGCACTAGCCAAGTTGCCAGGAGTGGTGTTAAAAATCCCAGTGAGAAATCACTTATAAAGTTACCTTAGCAAGCAAAATTGCCACGTAGTTATCTATTTGACCCTGACCAGCCAGTATTGTCCATTCTTTCTAAGGCTGCACTATCTATGGCTCAAAAGCAAATCGGAATGTTTCCTGTGCTGGCTTAGCCAGCAGAAGCAGTGAGAAAGTTGTCAGCAGACTGACAGTGAAGTTTCAGCCAGCTGAGATGCACAGGCAGAGCTTTATGCCAGCTGGACAACTTGAGTTTTTGAATCAGAGGTGGAAACTTGCTGGTGTAAGGGGATCTAGTAAGATAAACGCAGATTTTCTTTCATACACTACCTCTTCTTAGCTAGTTTATGCTTTGAGTCTGAAAGGCAGATTCTTCAAAAAAAATTATTATTTTTTTTTATGTAAGCCAATTTATTCAGCTGCTTTAATGAGCCACCAAGGGTAAAGATGTTTAAGACATTGTTTGATGAATATGGGTGAGATTTGCTGAGTTTTTGGATTCACATGATAGGAGATTATAAACTAAGGTTATTTTATAGATTTAGAAACGTTTTGATTTTAGGGCTGGTTCTTGCTTATGGCCTGTAGAGGACTAGTTAAAAAAAAAGCTTCAGGTTAGGGCTAGTGATCAAATTAGGGTCACTGCTTGAACTGACAAGGGGCCATTTTTTCCAGGATGGGATTACAGCTTTCACTTAGGACCCAAAGAGTTTATTCTTTCTGTAGTGGTAACAGGTGTTGGTCTGTGATTGAGGTTAGGGCAAAGGTTAGTGTTAGGGTTAAGTTTAATGTAGACAAGAGTAAATAAGAAGCTCCATATGAAGCTGTTTGCCTAGTTTTAACAGTGTAAAAATGTTGGATTTAAAATTAGTTCTGTTGCCCAGAGAAGATTCTCAGTCAGATTTGTGTTTTTGCTGGCGGTGTTTTAAGGAGCTTGAACTACATTCAATTGAAATATGTTTCATCCTCACAGAAAAAAGGACTTATGCCAACAGAAACACCCTAATTAGTTACTTTTAGTCTCAATTAATTTCAGATTAGAGGAAAATCAGTCTTTGCTGGGTTGAAATTGGGGTTCAGACATGTTGAATGATGCAGAACTATAACACCATGCAAGAGTAAAGCTTTGTTCTCAGATAAATCAGGCAAGGACCTTTTGATTGGATCCAGTCTCTCAAGCTTATGTTTAATGTGATTGTTAAAGACTCAATATAGCAATGACCTAGCTAGTATTGCGAAAGAGATATTCAGAGCCACTGAAGGTGGATTTGAGCCAGTGTTGAAACTGGGTCTCATGACAGACTGGATAATGGGTAAATGCAGGACAACTACAGATCAGATTTTCACTTGACAGGGGAACTAAAAATGAAATTTTCAACATTGTGCTGCAGCTTATGAGTTTTAAAGTGGTAATGCATTTGTGTTGATACACTGTATCAGTAAGGGTTGATGCTATGGGGTTAGGTAGGGTGAAAAAGATGTTCCTAATGCAGGCTTAGTCATAGCTCCTTGGCTTTTCTTTCTGGTCATTTCTGGCTGACCAGAGATCTTAACCTCAAGGCTAGAGCTAGTGCTGGCATGTAGCCTAGAAAGCCTTATGAATTAGTGTTCTACACTAGGCAGCTAGCAGTTGGGATTTCATGCAGGAAGGAGTTTCTGTGATTCACATTGGTCTCAGATAGCTCGAGCCTATCTCAACTGGAGTAAAAGGGATGACTGGAGCTAGTGTTAGGCAATGGGCTAACATTGTCCTAGGGAAAATGGAGTTTTCAGTGTAGTGCTAAAAGGGCCAAGAATATTTGTGTCAGACTGGGCTAGCAGAAGCTGCCATTCATATGCATGTAGCCACAGTGAACCTAGAAATAAGTGTCACTGTTTTTATTAGAAATATTGCTGGTTTGTGTATGTGATTTTGCTTACACAAACCAGTGATGCTTTCCCAAATATTCACACCTGAGAAACTGTCATTTTATAGCCATTAAGCTTAAAAGTTGAATTGGCAGAAAAAGAATGAAAAATTCATTAATATTTTGAAAATAAATTATTCTTTTCCTTCTCCACTACCCCTCTCCTGTCTTTTCCTTTCCTTAAAACATATATCATAGAATCATAGAATAGTTAGGGTTGGAAAGGACCTTAAGATCATCTAGTTCCAACCCCAATGCTATGGGCAGGGACACCACATATTAAACCATGTCACCCAAGACTCCATCCGACCTGGCCTTGAACACTGCCAGGGATGGAGCATTCACAACTTCCCGGGGCAACCCATCCCAGTACCTCATCACCCTCACAGTAAAGAACAGAAATAGTAGGAATTTAAGACTCCAAATCATTCATGTTTGGGATTGAATGGACTCAAGGAAACTGACAGAGCAACCATTCATCCAAACTACCATGACAGATGTTTGTAACTTGTCCTGTAATTCTTTCAGGGCAGGGTTAGACTATTGCCTCCCTATGCTTATGTATCCTGGGGGGAACCCTTAATTTATTGTTATGCCTTGGTTTAAAGTACCAAAACAAGAGTAATTTAGGAGATCATCTAGATTCTAGATGATTCAGCATGAGTCTGCGAAGTAGGAGGCTTTCTTGTAGGTAAATAAATCTCTAAGTGACTTCATGTGAAAAACCTATTAATCCTATAAATCTCACGATGAAAAGAACTATATCAGAATTTCTGCCAAGTAAAGTCTGAAAGTTCAGGGCTGTATAGTTTGGGGTTCATAAATATTGCCAAGCATCTCATCATTGCCTTATTGTGTCCATTTTATTTAATCTTTGGGATGGGGCAGATGTAAAAAGGACAAAGCTTATATTAACTAGGCAATGCCAATTCAGGAATCAGTCTGGAATACAAAGTATTCCAGTTTGACACAGGTTTTGGGATGCAGTCTCTCTGCCTAAAAAAAAAGAATTAAAAAAAAAAAAGCAATTAATTTCAGCTTCTGCAAACTCATGTATTTCATATTTCCTATTTCCACTGTGGCATTTCTGATTGTGTTCAGTCTTAAACATCCTCAAAACACTCATCTAACATTGGCTAACTCTGGCTTTTTATTTCAGAAAAATAGGAATGCATTATTCCCTAAGGTTCACATTTAACACGAAGCTTCTAACACTAAGGATGTCTGGAAAACACCTAACTACCTGTAGCCTCAGAGTTTAGAAAAATTTGAAGGATGGAAGCAAATACTTTTTACCATATCTATTATAATTTTATTCTGTTTCATTTAGCATAAACTCTTCCATCATTTTGAAGACATTATGGTAAAAACTAAAATTTTTGAGAGTGAAATGCAGAAGTAAATGATAAGATTTTTAGACATATGCATGAATACTGCTCCTGTTGACAACAATGAAACTATTCATGTGTGTAAGGTTTTGGTCATAAAGTATCAGGGTGGCTGCTAAATAACTGTAATTTTGCAGAAGTTCACATAGATGGTCATTACAAAATAAGTTCTATATGAGACTGATTCCTCAAAATCAAATTATTTACAATTTTCTGTGGTTTATTCTGGTGAAAAATAGTTCAGATGATGGTAAAACACTCTTGTCTTCCTTAGGATCAGACATTTTATCTTACTTTCTCCCAAATACATAAGCTCCCTGAATGCAGAGCTCCCTTAATTTCTGTACAACTTTGTGGCATTTGGCCTGCCTTTATAGTTTCAACTGTGTGTTAAGATGATGGTATGGCTTTTCCATAGCTGGCCACAAAGACGGTATTTTCAGTAAAGTATAGGGGAAGTAGACAGTCAAATCCCAACAAATTCAAGTGGATGCTGGTCAAAGAACTTGTTCAGCTGCTTTGAAAACCCTAAAAGGCTAATGATTTTCTTTGCTTTTACTAAGCACAGATAATAGTCTGTTTAAGCAAAATGTTTAGAAATAAACTGAAATACCTGTTCTGAATGGATCTAAATATTACAAAAATCTAGCAATATAGCTCTTAAAATAGTATACATGCTCTATTTTCCATCACTCCTCCCTTTGTAAACTTTGTAAACCTGAAGAGCCAGCAACTGAAGTCAATGGAAAGTGAAGCTGCTGAGCAACTCTGTAAACAAACTATCACTGCTCAGGGAGATACTCACAAAAATACATTAAAAAAATGTGCTTTTTGTTTGTATAGTGTCTAAAAGCTTGGTGACTGATACCAACTTTAAATGCAATTACAGTGCACTGTAGAAAGAAAGGATGTATGTTAGCCAAGTCCTTATAGTCTCTCAAAACTCACAAGAATATATAGCAGAAATAACTGTGAGAGTTGTGAGATGACAGCTTTAAAGGCAAAGGTGCTAATAACTATGGGTGCTCATTACTTCCAAAGCAAAACTATAGCAGAACATGACAATGTTTTTAGCAGTTTTCACTAATATTTTCACAATACTCACTGTATGCTGTAGGATATATTGATGTCAACTTGCATGTTTCGTAAATTTTCAGAAGTGTTATATTATTTCTGTAGCTTCAGTGTGGAGCATTGCCAGGGGTTAACTAATTAGAAAATTTTTCAAATTAAGTACTGAACTAGTATTATTGTATTTAATTGAAAGTGGAATTTGTAAACCTTTTTTATGTTAGAGAATGCATGTAACACATTCTGAATGTTTTATCCATCCTCACCAAGCAGTTATCAAAAGTGAACAAATGATGTTCACTTAATAAGCAGAGATTTTATAGCCATCATTTTATCAAATAATGTTCACTTAATAAGCAGAGATTTTATAGCCATGATTTTAAAGGGTGGTTTCAGTCATCTTTTATAGCTGCAAACACTCAAATGCTTTAATGGAATAAAACTGGTTTCAAAATACTTCAGGATCTCAGCACTGCAGAAATCCTTTTCCCTGTTCTGTCATATAATGAAAAAACCAATTCCTCAGTAATTATCAGATGATGCATCTTCGAATAGACACGAACTAGTATCTATGTGGGGGAAACCCTTATTTTCTCTTTTCACCTATTCCTGACCGACTTACATTCCTCCAAAGGCAGAGACATAAAACAACACCCATGAAAGCAGTTGATCTGGTGAAGTGCTGGGACTTCTAAGACACAGCTGTGCATGGAAGCAAAATCTGAATAATGGGCAGGGGGGGGGAATATACTGATAAAATGAATTATGTATGTCCTTCTTCATAATTCCTGATCCTGTGAGGTGCCAGACAATTCTGAGAGGACTATTTTTGGGCAGAGATGAGACAGAAGTGTGGGTGGAAAAGCTGTTCAGAGGCCAACTTCTCCCACCCTACTTTGGCTTCTGCGGCAAGCTAGTCAGCTACACATCCAGCTCATGCAGAAAAAGAAAAGTACATTTATTTAGGCCGAGGTCCATGACTTAAAATGCTATGTTGTTTTCTATATATTTGGGTAAACCTGATGATTTAACTTTGATTTAATGGCCCCACTGGTCTGACTCTCCACACCTGTTATGACTCAGCTAACTTAGGATAACAAAACTGTTAAGATTAATCAAGTATTTTCTGTTTATTTGACTGTTTAAGTCACTAAACATGTGCTGTGAAACTTTAAAAGTCTGGATGGCAAAATATTTTCTATGAAATAAAACAGTTAAGGAATCTGATATATGCATTTGAAAATCCAAGGTCTAACATTCATGCTTATGTGGTTGTCTAAGCTATGGTGTATATAGATCCTATTGAAAACAGGTTTTATTTAGGGCATATGCAAATGGGAGGCAGACACAAGCCATCCGGGAAATTGAGCAGTACGCCTGAAGCTATTTATTCTGGTATGAGCAGCTTGGTCAGTGGTGATGAGGGAGCAATGTGCCTCTAGCGTGGCTCCCATGGAATCAGGTGCAGGATGCAGGAGACACCAGTTGAATAGCCTCCTAAGCGAGAGAGGGTAAAGCTCTTTTACTTCTCTTTTTTTCACTGAGACACCATTTCAAGAAGGAATGCAAGGTCTCGGGGAGAAAAGAGTAAGGCTGGTTAGCCATGATTCTACAGCCTGCAAGTGATGACGGATACCATCATGGTGAGAGGCGCAGCCTTTGGCCAGCTTCAGCCTCAGTGATGTTTTCTGCACCTTCTGCACTGTCGTGCTTTCCTCTGTCTCTTGCAGTTCATCTCTCTTTAAAAAATAATGAATAAGAAAGGTATCATCAGGCTTGCCTAGCTACAGCTTGCCCATTTGAAAAGACCTTTCTGCTATTTTCCATACCTATTACAGTTTTTACATCTCAGTATTTCCTTCAGATAGCTGGTTCTCATAAACTATGCAATGAGAGTATCAGTCAAAATAAGGACAAGTGATAGCCTCCAAGGAGTTAATTTGAGACATTAACTAGATCATTTCTTTCTGAAGCCATATAGAACATAATTTTTAACATGCTCTAGCATAAACAGCCATGCTGCAGGAAGTCTAGGGAAATGAAGAAAATTCTGAGAATCTGGTGGACATATTTAGTACTGGAAAAATCACAGAAATTCATTGAGGAGGAAGCTATACTAGAAAAAAAAAAAAAAAAAAGAAAAAGCACAAAAGAAATCTAACAGCTGAGAAGATGAAAGAGGCGGCTTTCAGAAACCAATAAGGTGGAGTTCTTCAGTTCTGTTCTGCACTTCTCAGAATGTAATCTTGTCAGCCTCTCTCTGGGAAGGTATAAGAGGAAAGGAGGAGGAAGAAAAGGAAGTGTTCTATCTAGCAGAAACAAATGTACTAATTCTTTTTACATTAGTTTTCCAGAGTTTGACCTAAAAAGAAGAAAAAAAGGTAATTTTAAAGCTCAGTGAATACTTCACTCCTTTATTATTTTAATGTTCCAAAATGCACAGTAAGACTTTAGAAGAAGGCTGAATAAGTGCTATCTACATAGTAAACTATATATACCAAATTGACTTGGACCCATGCTGTTCACAAATACAGTTTAGAAGTCCAAAAAAGACCCCAACACAGTGTTAATTGCAGTGTGCTAAAAATCAGACGAAAGCGACATACACATATCTGAAAGCAAAATTTAATTCAACGAATTTAGGTACCATTTTATGCATGTGTCTTCTACTGTTCTTTTTTTTTTTTTCATGTCTGCAAAAGGATATTCTGTCATTAAAATTTGCTAATTAATCACTACTCTTCAACAGCTTTCTTTAGTAACAGAATACAGCACTGTATATTTTACAGCTGATGCAGGCACTTTTGCCTGAGAAGGCCTAAGCATTGCTCAATGAATACTTCCAGCATGGGTTTGATTCAGTTTCTCTGTGCTGACTCAACAATCTATCAAACAAAATATTTCATTATGTAGGCTCTGTGGGACATGTGGGATACAGAATAGAGAGCATGGAAGGGTAAGAACACTTCACTATTATTTTCTTATTATTTTGGAGTTACAGAACACTTGGCAAATGATGGCACATAGAGTTGTAAGGCAGATGCTATAAATTGGGTCAGTATGATATATATGGCTGCCAAGGAGCTGTTTAAGTATATTTTCACAGTTTCCAGCAAAAATAACAAGATAAAAGTAAAGACATCCTGAAGTAATTATGTCATTTGAAAGGAAAAATATTGCAGGGATTTTTAAAACATTAATGGAAAAGCAACAACAAATTGAACTCATATCATACTTGAAAACTTAATGGAAAAGGATTAACTGATAAACATGAAGCTAAACTCATTATCTTACCCTCAGTTCAGTCTCAAATCGAAATTGTATCTATATCCTACGTAGGGTCAGTGACAAAGTGAAACTGCTGTATTTAGTTTGGCTGGTATTTTTAATTTCTGCTCAAAGAGTAAGGAGGTTTGTATTGACAAATGTGTTACAAAATAGGAATTAAAGAGTAAAGCATTGAAGAGAAAGCTAGCTAATCAATTAAGCTATTAGCATAGACCATTTATTGTGTCTGAAATACATTTTAAATCATCAAAGGCTGCTACATTAAACCAAATCACACTTTAAAAGCTATAGATTTTTCTAAAACAATAATAAAAGGCAAACAGTTTGCTTGACTGGACAGCTGGGTTACTGTTCACTGTAATTTCAATTCTGAACGGATGAATTTTGGACTTTCATTTTCAGATCTATCAATAAAAACTTTGAGATTTGCAATCAAAAGGCGTAAGAGGCAGACAGAAAGGCTCACATGTTGTTCACTGTAAGTAGTTACATTTAAAACTCCAGCCTTTAAACATCACCAGTGTGGAGACAGATCTTGTATTGCTGCTCACTGGTACATTATTCTTCTTTTTAGCACTTGTGCATCAGTGTTATCCTGATGACTCAGCCAGGGTCAAGCTCCAGATGTAGCCCAAATTATGGAAAACTTGCTACATTCAGCAATAACTCGCAAATCATCTGCTAATGAGTCTCTTTCTACACCATCCATTCCAGACCATTATATAATTGTAAGACTTCAATACCCAGATTTTAAGGACTTGTTGGCATTTTTTATTCCTTAAAGAGAAAAAACATTGAGATATTGGAATGATCTCCTCTGGATTTCCCTGTTTATGTAAAGAGACACTTTTCTCTACCAAGGGCCTCAAGCTTCACTATTCCCTGCAAGACAGAGATATCCTCGTTGCATAGTAGAGTCTCAAGCAGCTACAGAAAAACGATAACATCACAGGGTACCTTTTGGTATTCCCAATCAGTGATCTGTTCATAAGAGGGAAAGTGTTACATTGTTAACACATCTACCAATAAAAGCAGAAGTGAAGTTGCACTAAGTAAAATAACATTTTTCAAAGATGAAGACATGCAGAAGAAAGTAAGGGACAAAGGGTCAATGTCAAAGGACAGAAGGAAAAAGATGAGAAAGGAGACTCAATTCTAAATCTCAGGGGAATTCCCCTATTATGAGTGTTAGAAGACAGCAACATGGGGAAATATAGCAAGATATAGCAATATAGCAAGATATATAGCAATATAGAAAGGTCACTTGATAATGGGCTGAACTGCAAGACCATGCCTGTGACTAAGTTAGTCCTAAGTGACTAAATCAGTCCTTTCCATCTCCAATGCCTCCAAAAAAATCTCTGCCCTAAAATAATAAATAAATATCTACTGACAAGCCAAAACAGAAAAAGACGTTTCCTCTAGAAAGAACCCAAGGGCCTTGAGGGGAATGGAAATGAAATTACTTTGGTTCACAAGTAATTAATATTGTTATGGGCTGTGGAGACAATCAACTTCCCATAATTCAATCTAGTAATAGTAAATGCCTATTTGCCCTAAAATTAAGGGAGGGAGGTTAGCTGCATAATGCAGAAACACTTCTGAGGCATCGCTTTAAAGACTCATGTATCTTTATGAATGCAATGCTTTGTTATCAGGCCCCATGCTGCAAGTCATTGAGGAGACACTACACCTTTTTTTTAACAAAGTGGTTGATATTTTTAAGGATTTCCTAGCAGGTTTGTGTTACCAAGCTCCTAACCATATTTTCTAATATGCAAAATTTGCCATATTACTTTCCATATGCCCCTCTGGCTTGTTACTTTGCAGTGTGGATAGTGTTAACTTCACAATGAGCTGATTGAAGTGTTAAGTATTAAAATGTCTATGGCTAGCACCCGCTGCCTAACCCACAAAAGAAGAATATTTACTATTTGACTTTCTCTGCATTCCTATTTGCTTTAAGCAACTACTTTTGAGAGCTTTGCAGCCAACTATCTATAACATGCCACTTTTCATGCTATTCCTTTTTTGGTCTGGAATATTTTTTTAATACCATATTCTGCAATGTGGAATTACTCACCGCAGTCTTTCACATTTAACAATTTTATGGCACTGTTTAATGGCTTGACTTACGCTTAGAACTTGCAAAGTCTCAAGTTCTCAGTGTAAAATAATCCAGTTTCTTGTACTCATATTGGGAACATCTTTGCTACAGATCATTCCTTATTTTAAGCCATGTAGTTCTTTGAAAGTCAACACTTCTTGTAATATGGGCTCTTCTTTCTTGAGTTTTGTTTAGAACATCCATTCCCCCACAACACTGTCTGAAGAAAATTTGGGCAAATGTAGAAATGAAACTTCAAGACGACCCAGAAAATAGGAAAAACCTTTCTGAAGCTTTCTGAAGTTGAGAGTTTGAGTCATTAGTAGGGTAAAAGAAGGAAGCAGGAGTTTGGAAGCAAACAACAGATTTTTTTTTTTTTTCCATAACCTTGGCCCCAAGCTCTGCTTTTTTGCACATACAGAACATAATGAGAAATATTTTTCTCAGGACTTCCATTATTACATTCCTGCAGCATAATGGAATGTGCCAAGATCTCAGGTGGATCTGGCCCAATATTCCAAAATTAAGCAAGTAAGTGGATTCAAGTTAAGGTTTTTCATAGAGTTCAAAAGTGAATTAAGTTGTCCTGTAGATATTCCCTCAGTCCATGTTGTCCTGCTTTCAGCAATTACTGAAACAAAATACAATGGACCACTGCAGACTTGGGCCTGGATGCCACACATCAGCCCTCGTCTGTTCTTCTTATTCATGCTTCTGAGCTACAAGGAGGCTTCTCTTGTTGAACTTGCTCATTTCACACCAAGAACAGACTTTTTGCTCAATGGGCCAAACAAAGCTTAATAAAGCACTAAATATGTTCTTGCATAAGTTCTGTTTTATGCATCCTAATTGGCTCTGAAGTTACAAGTAAGCAAGTACTAAACAATCAAGGCATATGATGAATTGCAACTGGTATTCATTTCACCTTCCTAGTCTGTGTGGGTAAGAAAAACTGGCATGAAGTATGCAGCTACAATTGAGAAACTTTTTTTCTTTTTTTTTTAATTTATCTGGTTTAAATAACTAGGATTTTTTTTCATCTTGAGACTATCTTATGAAACTATTCAGAAATTCTCCTACAAACATGGAGATTTGAAATTATGCTTCCTATATCTCAGCCAGAGAGGCTTAACATCAGGCCTTGAGTTTTGGGAATGGTTTGGGAGATTCTTTCTTCTGTCTTGTGGTTTATAAATAAAGATTTCATAAGAGAAAGGAAAAGAATTCAAAGAGAATCAATTTCTAAATGTAGAAGGCAGACCGTTGTCATTATCAGCCCATCTTAGTGAAGAATTCATTACAGGACACACTACAGAGGAAAATGAGGAATGCTCGTCCCAGAACACCATGCACCAGATGGGTTATATTGCGCTACCAGGTCTTGAATTCACTCTATTGGAGACTGTAAGTTATAAGTAGCCACAAAAGTAACCATAAAAGCAGAAGTATTTGCTTACTCATGTCTGCTGGCTGTCCAAAAGGTATGGAAAGGAAGGCAACTTGACTGAGTAAAGTTAGATCAACCTTTCAAACTACATTAGTATCTGGCACTCATGCAATACAGAAAAACAAAAAAAAGCAAAAGTGGAGTAAATTGATCTAGATCCAGAAGAGTGGATTTGCCTGACCATTTCCAAAATGGGCTAACAGCCATTCACAGTGCTGAGTTTACCACAAGGAATGTGTACCACATACCTTTACTCCAGAACATCACCTCAGTATAACCAGGATCTCTCAAGATTCCCAACTAGAAAACCTGTTAGAAGCTTTATTCCCCAATTAAAATTTTTAAGTGGAGTTATAATTGTGGCAGGCTTTATTAGTGAATGTATACCCTGCTACTGTATATAAGGTCAGTAATTAAAATAAATTTACTCTGTCCTGCTTTAAAGGAAAGAATATTAAGCCTGGAAGAAAAAATGCAAGATATTTTTGGGCTTGGACTGTGTGCAGTTCCTTCAAGTCAGGTTAAAACTAAGAAATGACTGGGGCTAGCACTTCTTTGGTTTTTATTATTTCTAATTTGTCTAACATTTATATCATAGAATCATAGAATAGTTAGGGTTGGAAAGGACCTTAAGATCATCTAGGTCCAATCCCCCTGCCATGGGCAGGGACAC
>JANRGW010049868.1:0-24970 GCA_024733675.1 Psilopsiagon aymara | reverse complement strand
CGGCCCGCAGCCAATGGGGAGGAGCGCCTCAGGCCCCGCCCCCCGCCGCCGTGCCCGCGCAGGCGCCGAGCCCGCCGGGCGGCGCTGAGGTGCGGGGGTTGTGGGTTTCTTCATAACGGCTCCGGGCTCAGGAATTTCTTTTAAAACAATAAATAGTTCACCGCGAGCATTAACACATTTAAAATTACAAATGTACAAGGATTTTGGGTGTCCGACGCTTCTGAAAAAACATTCAACGAGCTCACATCTCCCCCTCGTCACACGTGTTAACCTACCGCTTCGGAAACGAAAGGAACAAGGCACAGAAAAGCAAATACAAAGACTTTCTGAGAACATTCGGACTGTTCAAAGCAATTCTGTGTAACAGCATAGGGCTCAACAAAGGCAAACTATAAAACATCTGAAAAAACAGATAACTGTTAAATAAGGTAACTGATCTGATACAGTCCTGCGAGGCACATACAGCTCCCCTGTAAGATGCAGAACATGCTTCAGTGGTGGCAGGTAAGCACCTTGCAGGATTGGGACCTTTAAAGTAACCTTACTGGAAAGATAGACAATTGTTTCATCTTACAAAATTATACTTCTCAAATTAGTGCAAAGCCTCATGTAAGAATATAATTAGTCTGGATGTAATGGAATGCTTCAAAAATCCCAAAGTGCAAATATTATATTGGTTAGCTTCTAACCACACTTCAGAATTCTTCTGATAACTCATGCTTATAGGTTTTTCCTTAAAAACAGTAAATATAAGAATCAAAGCAAAGAAAAAGGTATGATGTTCTGCATCTCACTTACAAACTCTGAAAAGTCAGAAGAGTACAATGCATGGCAAAATCTGGCAGAAAGTATTAAACAGCAGATTTCTGTTAGCATAATAAAACAATATTTAAAATAAGGCTTTGGTTAAATAATAACTTTGCTTAAACTAGGAATGATTATAAAAGTGCAAAAGATTCACCAAATACATAACTTCATCTCCAAGGCAGGCACTATGCCTGTATTTATAATTGTTTGCATTTGTTTGTCAGCCTGCATTGTAATCACTCACATACCTACAGCCAA
The DNA here is from genome assembly GCA_024733675.1 of Psilopsiagon aymara. NCBI lineage: Eukaryota > Metazoa > Chordata > Aves > Psittaciformes > Psittacidae > Psilopsiagon > Psilopsiagon aymara. Next base: position 23,905 of record JANRGW010049868.1, on the reverse strand, counting down.
ACATAGCCAAAATATACATGGTCCAATCCTGTAACTTGTTCCACCCAGAGACAAACTCAATTATATCAGTGGAAGTGTATCCATTTCTAGCATCATTCCTCTGCATGTTTGGGGGATCCAGGCCCTGGATCCATAACATCTGATTATTATAGTGAGTTCACTAATGAGTTTACTCATTTCTCAGCACTTCCTAAACAGAAGTCTTCTGCTGGCAACTGTCTGGTTGCAGCTGATTTTCTTACAAATAGAATCCTTGTAACATATGGGTAACAAAACCAATTTTTTAAAAAGTGCTTAATATTGGTCCGTAAGAACAACAGTACATGTTAGCTTGAGACCAAACATTTTGCTGTGGTAGAGATCCTGCACCTTGCGTTTGTTTATTGGTGCACTGGTGTTTTGCTTGAGGAGAATGTCACCTTCATCGAGAAAATTTACAGTTTTACGGTCACAACACATGCTCCAGCTCTTCCTAAGCACAGTGGTGCAACCTGTAAGCAAAAAAACCAAATAATCCATGAGATAAATGTAGTGAGCTTTTTTTTCACTACACCTGACAGCATTTCGTTAACACTTACAGTAACAGTTGTATAGCTGCAGCAAAGTGACAGCATCACCCACACTCTGTTAATGTAACTTAAAAAAATCATAGCAAATTCATCCAAAACTTGGATAGAAACACACAGAAAAGGTGAAGATATTTCATGTGATATACTGCAGCACTCTGAAAGCAATAGCAAATCCCCAAAATAGCAAACAATTATTTTTCATAAGTTCCATTACCTGGTATTACGAGAAAAAGAATCTTGTTATGGTGCAAACTGGACAACTGAGTTACAGTCGACAACTGAGCAATGGTTAGCAAAACAACAAACATGACAGGGGCAACCTTGCCTTTGAAATCAAAATAATTTTTCTTGGTCTCTCTTCCTTTGTAAACAGAACTTACTTCTGGTAAGACCTTTTTCTGCTGAGATTGTTGGACTTGAAAAGCCCAGCAAGTCACCTTAGCTTCTCCTTTAACACGTCACAGTACTCTCCTTGTGTGTGTGTGAATAGCACACAAAGTGCTACAGATACTATCCTGAAGACAAAAAAGTGTGTTTATGCCAACTCATTTCTTTTTTTTTCCCGTCTGAGGAACAACAGATTTATGCTGAGCTGTCTGTGGCTGTGACAAACTTCAGCTGAGAAAATTTCACTACCCTCTTTTGCATTGTGTGTGGATGAAGTGGTGGCAGACTGCTGACATAGTAAGAGAGAAGGTACACAGGCACTTCCAAATCCCTCTAGGAAGGGTACAAAATTATCTTATATACCGGAATCACAGGATTCAGTGAGATAGCGGGGCTCAAGGCTAAAGTTACAAAGGTACATACAAATGGTCACCACCCAGACATCATGTGAGATTCATTTAGATGCAGTGGTGAGAAGCACTGTTTCTCTCATCTGGTACACTTTTTTCCCTTTAGTGGGACAAATAACGCCATGGGTTATCTTGAGTACTGCCACTGAAGGTCTCAAGCTCTGATGAGCCTCCTAGATAAGTTACTTTTTAAGATCTTGCTGCAGTACGAAGTGGGGGAGAAACAAACAACTTTGTTTTCTGTGATTACAAAAATGATGATAGAAAATGGTTCAGTTCTTTGATTTGAATTTGTAGTTTGGGGCTATTCCTGCAATAGTGTATTCAGGATAGAATTCAGCTGCCTATACACTGGTGTCTAATGCTATTCTAGATGAGCTTGAACATTCAGCCTGGCCTGCAACTGAACTGCAGAAGGACCTTGGTCTCCCATAGATTCTGTGCCCTATCTGACAGCTTCTTTGGATGTGGATGCTTTAGGGTATCTCAAATGGCAGTAGATGACAAAGGATAGCCTGCCAAGGATGTCCATGTGTGTGCTCTTCCCACAGAGCTGCACATTCCTCAAGTGATAAAAAAGTAACCAAGATTTGAATTGACTGCAATGGATCATGAATTGAAGTTGGTTTTTTTTTCAGCTGAGTGAAGAGAAATGGGAAAAGGCTTCCTGAAAGTTGCACACACTGTACATGGCATTCACATCTGGAAGGGATTATTTATGAAAAGATGACCAAAAGCTTGAAGAAATTGATAAACTTGCTGAGAGACACATTAGAGCTAAAACTAATCTATGCTTACAGTTTATCTTCAGAATAGGAAATCATAGAATAGTTAGGGTTGGAAAGGACCTTAAGATCACCTAGTTCCAACCCCCCTCCCATGGGCAGGGACACCTCACACTAAACCATGACACCCAAAGCTCTTGAACACCGCCAGCGATGGAGCATTCACAACTTCCCTGAGCAACCCATTCCAGTGCCTCACCACCCTTACAGTAAAGAATTTCCTCCTTATATCGAATATAAACTTCCCCTGTTTAAGTTCGAACCCATTACCCACTGTCCTATCACTACAGTCCCTAATGAAGAGTCCCTCCCCAGCATCCCTGTAAGCCCCCTCCAGATACTGGAAGGCTCCTATGAGGTCTCCACGCAGCCTTCTCTTATCCAGGCTGAACATCCAGGCTTTCTCATCCTGTCATCATATGGGAGGCGCTCCAGTCCTCTGATCATCCTCATGGCCCTCCTCTGTACTTGTTCCAACAATTCCATGTCCTTTTTATGTTGAGGACCCCAGAACTGCACACAATCCTCCAAGTGGAGTCTCATGAGAGCAGAGGGGCAGGATCACCTCCCTCGACCTGCTGGTCACGCTCCTTTTGATGCAGTCCAGGATATGGTTGGCTTTCTGGGCTGAGAGCGCACACTGCCAGCTCCTGTTCATTTTCACATCAACTATCATGCAAACAGAACTGTTTAAGACAGTTTGGGGAACATGTTAATACATTTTATTAACAGTAGCTGAGATTGTCAAAGAAAATAGCTGTACTCTTGCCAAATAATGAAGAGCCGTTTATTAGAAGTTGGCAACTGTCTGTTCAAGATAAACAACTTTGGAATGGTAGACAAAATAAAAAAGACTTAAACCAGACTAGCTAAGAAAATGCTTCTTAGAGAGAAGTGTTTGAATTCTCCTTGTAAAAAGAGGCACACTTGAAATAACAAGATAAATAGTAGAGTACAGTCTGATCAGAAACTATACCTGTGTCCATTCATTTGTCTGGGGATCGTAAGACTCCACTGTATTAAGGTATGTTTGACCATCATATCCTCCAACAGCATACAACTTGTCACCAAGGAGACATACTCCCACTGCATCTCTGCTAATGCTCATAGAGGCCACAGCAGTCCATGTATCTGTTTTTGGATCATACCTAAAAGATAGTTTTTGTTATGCTCTAAAACTGTTGCCAAAATTTAATAGAAAAAACACAGTGGAATTGATGCTCTCAAGGTAGTAGAAAGCAGGTATTAGGATAGCACAGATTTGGTGTTAATTGCAAAAGACTTTTTCTCCAAATACCGTCTTTGAAAACGTTTCTTTAGTTATCTGGTAACACAGTCAGTACTAGCTAGGTATCTTCTTTGTGCTGCTTTCCATATAATAATACATCTATACACATACAACTGCTCTTACTATATTTCTTCTTGTGCGTCTAAATGTACCACTCCAGAAACAGCTCTGCTGCTATACCATAGCAGAGCAATGCTTGCTTTAAGCGATGACTTCTATATCTGAAAGCACAAGCTGGTGAAATTGATTGTGGTACTAAAGCCAGTTTCTTGCCATTTGCATTATATTAGGGCTATACAGTATGTTTTTACACGTAAGTTTCCTCTGCTCATGCTAAAAATAACACGGCCATTTTATGTCATTTTTATTCATGTCTTCCCATAAATACTTTATAGATGAGCATTATAAGAATTACTAGCACAATACACCTTCATCAAAATATTACCTTTCTACGCAGTCTGACAGCCTAGATGTTAAGTTTGATGCTGGGGCATCATGACCACCTATTGCATACAAGAACCCATTCCAGGTGGTTACACCTACACCTCCTCTTCTTTTTGACATCTGAGCACAGAGGGTCCATTTGTTTGTATGAGGATCAAAACATTCTACTGACTTAAGACAAGAACTCCCATCTCGACCACCAACTGCATAAAGCCTAGAAAATAGTGATAATAAAGTTAATATTGTCTGAACAAGATAAAGGTTCTAGTCATGTATGAAGGACTTTCAAGTTTATTAAAAAGGGAATTAACTTTCAATAGAATGTTCTGTTGCAAAAATTCAGGTAAGTTTTTATACTAATTCTCTTCATATTGTCATGACCAATGCATAGTAACAATTTACAGAAAATTGGTATCTCTAACACAGCATTTATGTTCCATCCTATGCATATAGTTACTTGTTCAAAATTAGGTCTGTGACTTGACAGACAAAGGCCCATTTCCAGAAGGGTCAGAGGGACAAAAGTCAGTAGTGCACCTGTGCATGCAACAACTCTGCTCTGGCTTATCTTAGGCATTCAAGTATTTTTCTAGACCCGGGCTTTAGCTTATGACAGTGCTAATTGAAGTCCCTCACACCCACTAGGTGGCCCGGTTTGCTCAGACCTAACAAAAAGGCTTCTAAGACTTGGTATTAACAAAGGATTTAAACTTTTTGGAAAGGCCAGAAGGAAGAGATTGGCTTTAGCAGCACTCCATCATCGATGAACCTTTAATCAAATAATCAAACTTGATAAAGAGTTCATGCACAGAGTTTATGAGCAATCTGTGCTGAGCACTTCTGCTGCTCAGCACTATTGTTTGGAAAGGCAGGAATATGAAACCCCTTCTAAAACAGAAGCAATACTTCAGAAGTAAACTCCAGTTTGAGGGACCACCTGAAATATTAATAAAACCTTTTTATTGTGTATGGCACATTATAGTATTGTTAAATAATTAAGTAAACATTAGATACTGCAGATGATGATAGTGTGATCAATTTACAACAGTTTTTATGAAGCAGTATTCAAGATGCCCTCAGCTTAGGAAACTATTGTTTCTTTTTTAACAAACTTTTGCAAATATGGCTGACCTAGTAGTTCTTAGTAATAATTTTAATATCCTTTAAAAACAAACAAAGACATTCTCATGGAAGTTTCCATATTTAATAACACAACTTGTTCAAGGTAAGGAATGTACTGAAGGACATAGAAAAATCCTGTTGCAGTTCCAGGAAGTTCACAACTAAAAAAATCAATCCCTTATACATCATGGCATTTAAATGAAGTTCCCTACCTTGCCTCTCCCCAAAAGACAACAGTGTTTTGATCACTTATGCACTTGTAATAGCTTGATTCAAATACCACTTGTACTTTGGAATGCTATAGAACAATTACACTTAGTCCAAAGGAAGACAGTGAAAATCACTGGGAAGCCTGCCCTACAAACAAAGACTGAAGGAGCTGGAGCTATTCAGTCCTGATGACAGAATACTGAGGGAACCTGTGTCTTTAGGTACAAAAAGCTGTTTCAAATAGAAAAGAAAAGATGCATTTTTCATGCTCACTTTAGATAGTACAAACAATGAAAATAAATTTCAGCAAAAGGTTTTTAAGATTTGACATGAGAAGAACTTTACAGAAGTATTAACTGTTAAGCAGGTTGCTAGTGGAAGTTATGGCAACTTTATCACTGGAGGTTAACAAAATTGCTCTGGCTATGAGTGCTTTAGATATAATTGATTCAGCTTTGGGCTAGCAGAATTGATTAGGGAACTCTGCTGCAACTCTGTGCCTGCAATACAAAATGACCTAGTTGTCTGAATATGCTTTGTATTAGGAATTAGGCAAATTTTCACTGAAAAACAGCTGTAGAAATTTCAGGTAACACTCCAGACTGGATTAATTCTGCCAAAGCTTACTGTTCTGAGTTAATGCAATATAACAATAGCGGTCCTCTGTGATTTTACAGTAATTTTGGAAATTGATTATTCCAGCTATCACGGTAAGAGGAAATCACTGGATTCTTTGTGAAAGAGAAGAACCATTTGCTCCTTTCTGTATGAAGATATTAACTACTTATTAGCCCATAGAGATGGCGTGTCATAAGGGATACTGAGGGGCACTGTGATGCTCTGGGGAAGCTTGCTTGACCCAATCCAGTATCTTTTCTGTGAATGAAGAAATTTGGTTATTTAATGCTATCAACAGGTATCTATCGAGAGAAATTATTAATAGTCATTTAGGATGGTCCTGTAATTACATTAAAATAATAAGATAGAAAGTAGAAGTTGCCTTCACATACTTTCCATTTAATATTGCTACACCAACAGTGCTCCTCGGAGTTGACATACTAGCTACAAAGTTCCACTGACGAGCCTGTGGATCCCATCTTTCTACTGTATTCAGGTAGCTCCAGCCATCATGTCCTCCTACAGCATACATGGGACCTTCCAATACAGCTACTCCTAAAACACACAAAAACCCAGAAACAAAACACCAATCACTTCTGGGTAAGAGCAAAAAGAGCACATTTTCCTAGTGACAGTCTAGTGTGCACCATGTAATATTTAGAAACAAAAAGAAATTTCCTTTTAGTAGCCAAAACTGGATATAATCTGAAGAAGAAATGATGTTCAATAAGCAGTTGGCATTAAAATGATGCTTCTGAGTATTTTTCCACTAATTTTAAAACAGATAACCTTTTAGAAATAGGCATTTAGCCTTTGCAAGAACTTTACATACCAAGACCATGACGATGAGTGGACATAGGTGGCATTACACTCCAAGTTTTTGTTCTAGGGTTGTAACACTCTACAGTATTCAATGTTTTCAGGCCATCTCTGCCACCAACAACATACAATTTATCATCTAAGACAGCAACTCCAAACTGTAGTCTTCGTCCATTCATGTTTGCAACAGGAGTCCACATGTTGGTACGAAGTTCATACTTTTCAATGCTTGTAGCTCCTGAATGACAACATATACAAGTTATTAAAAAGGTCTGAATTATCAGGATAGCTTTTATTTCAGCAATATGCTGATCCCACAAGACACCATAACATCCTGCAGCATGTTCTCAAATCTAGGTATGCAAATAGTCTTTTCTGACTTCCTCAGGAATTAACTGCACCATTACAAAGGAGGACTTTGTCAGTGCTTTTCAAAACAAAAAGCAGAATTTATAACTGCTTTGCAGAATCAAGCCTATAGAAATACAAATAAAATCTGAAGCTATGTGACATCTACTAAAAGTGCTAATTTTACAACAAGTGAAAGAAAACACTTCCTCTGCCAGAAAAAAAAAGCAATTTTCTAACCTGCCAGATTCCTTCTATCATTAAACAGTATGAAAGTGTGTATAAAGAAGAAAATCTAAGTAGCTGTGACAGAACCATTTAACAACTGGCAAAAAGCATTTTTTCTTATTTTTTTTTAATGCATGTGCAGGTCACCTTTGTGCCCTGTCGTTGTCTTCCTTTTCCAAATTACTTCTCACTTGAGTAAATATGGATTAGCTTCCACTCGATTCACCATTTCGTTATTCAAGTCAAGTGTTCCCTTCAGGATTCCAAATCAACCATAATCCTAGCTTCCAGAATGTTTACAGTATTGTCAAAGCTGCATAGGTTTTTATAACCTAATAAACAGTGCACATTTAAGAAGTTTCATGTCCTACACTACAGAATCTTTGAATTTTAGAATTAACATGTTGTAAAAGTATCTATTAAACATTTATTTTAAAAAGAACCAAAACAGCTCATGAAACAATTCTTTTACAAGCAAATACCTTTTGTTGCATCCATTCCTCCAACTGCGAACAGCACACCCACTGTAGATTTTCTAGGTTTGGTTCGAGGACTTTGCAACATAGGTCGTCTCTCTGGCAACAGATGGTACTTCATTGCTTCCAAGATGAGTTTTTGACATTCAATGTCATCCCTAAAGAGTGCATTATTTTCCATATCTGCCAGAAACTGTGAAAAAGAAAGAAAATTAAACAAGCTGTATCACTGTAAACAACATACATTCACATTTTAAGCTAAGCCATTAAGTACAAAAAAGGAACATCACCTGATCTTAACGGATGATTTAAGCTTAATGGACCAAAGAAAGAAAATTAAATCTCCTTGTGTTCCAGTGCCACTATAGGTATGTTCAGAAAATGGAATCAGACTCCAGGTATGCAAGTCAGTTTAACCTCAGCTTTTACTCCAGAATCCATTTAGTCCCGAGGTCCATAAAACCCAGTTCAGGAACAGGTTAAATATTTTAATTCATATTCTATCCCTCACTCTGACAGTGGCCCAGATCACAGTGTATCAATTAATACAAGCCTTTGTTAAAAATTTTAACATGGTCAAGGATGTGAGCAAATCTGACAACCGTTAAATTTTAAATCTGACAAATTAAATAAAGAGTACTAATAAAAGTTTTTAGGTTTAAAGATTCTGGAGTCTTTACTCCATGTTTCTCAGGCTGCAGGAAGACTATATTAGTAGATTGTGTGCCCCAACTGTAATTATTAGAAGTCTAGACAACTGGCATTGTTTTAAGCTGTAAGACATGGACTGAGTAACAGAGAAAAAAAACAGTGCCCCACCGGGACTTGAGGCAGTTGTCAGAACAACGAGGAAAGGGCAGATGCTTCTGAACTGCCATCACAGAATCCAAAGACTTTGTGAACATTTGAAACATGTAAACCACAAACCAGGATACCAAGTCATTGTTGAGCTGTTGACAGCCAACTGGTAACAGGTACACAAGTTCTGTGAAATTAGTAATCAGGAGTACTAAAGGGACTCATTATCAAATAGTTGTGCATAATATGGTGTGCCTATCCCTGGCTTAATGCTGCCTGAGAACTGCAAGGTGGCAAATACGACATCCATGACTCCAGAAGAGTCACAGATGACTACAGACTGCTAAGCCTGAACATCTCTGTAACAGAAACTCTAACAGAAAACATAATTAACATACACAGAGAATAAACAAAACTTTCAAAGCCCTTTGCCAGTGACTCTTGAGAAAACCGAGCCTTTTCAGTGCTTCTCTAATTGGCTGATGTTCTGATTCTATTTAAAATACCAAAAAATTAAAGCATTCTCATGTAAATTAGCAGAGGGAACTTGATTTTCATTCTTGACTTTCAGTACTTCCCACTGTCTTCTCTTGACCCAAAACACCACTGAGCACTTGTGTCACTTCAGAGGGACACTTTTTGATTACAAAATGGTAAACTAAAAGTTGTCTTTTAACTGCCAGTATGCAACACTACAAAAGCACACATGGCTTGAAAAAAATAACAAAACCAAACCCAAATCTCATTGTATTTACTAGTTCTCTAAATTGGATGTTGTCATGGTTGCACACATGAAAATTAAGGCTAGTACACAACATGACGAATTCAGACCTCCAGTATATTTTTCTGATACAAAGCAGCATTCAATATTTAAACCAATGCTATGTGTGCATATGAGTTTTGCAACAACAAAATGCAAAGGACAATTTTCTCTGGTTTCAAACTCCTCCAACCTATGAAGAAGTTTTCTCATAGCACAGAGTCTCAATATCCGAAAGCAACTTCATCTCATTTAAAAAGAAATGCAATCTAAGGTTGTTCTGGTACCCCGAAAACCCTGTAGACACTTTAAACTAAACCTACTCCATTACAATTTTCTGCAAATATTCTTCAAAGAACTTGGAACAGGCTTACTTGAATGAAAGCAATTTTTTCCGAAGTTTTACTACTTATGTAGCTCCTTGTCTAAAAGCATTTCTAACTAAGCATGATGTATTAGCATGAAATTATAGTAATTGGAAGTTTGATGAAGAGAAAGGTAGTGCAGATACTTAAGCACTAAGAATTTATGTCTAAAAGGAAGCTGAACTATCTTGTAACTCAGAAACCGCTTAATCATCTTTTTAATTAGTTTATCACAGATGGGATAATTACAAGAAGCTGCCAAACATTCATCCTTAACCTTTCTAAGAGCAAAAAGACAGTTACAAATATTTAGGACAAATATTTAGTTACAAATATTTAGGTTAATGCTTGCATTAACCAAAGACGTAACAGAATGCTATGTACAAAAAGATGCATAAACCCACAACCAATAAAGCTAACAATTCGTTATGATTTTTTGCTTCCAGTGCTACAGTTTCACAGTATTTCCCAAGAGATTTTATGCTTTGAAGTATCAATCTAACGTTCTACGCATCTCTGCTTGCAACATTATTGATTTCACCAAGTTGTTCAATTTTCTAATTTAATTTCTTTCAAATGGCTTTAACCCTTCAACCATAAAATAGGAAACCTTTTCATTATATTATGCTTGCTGTCAGATTGCCTAAGATCACGTGATTATGAAGCAAAACATGATTCCAAAAAATGTTAAGACTGTTTTGGGCACTTCAATTTACTCAATGTACTAATTGTTGCCATATTAAAACCACAGCTTTAAAGACAATTTTTTAAAGTAATAGAAAGACAATATAAAAATATTTTAGAAATATAAGTACCTATTTGGAGAAGACATACAGAATTAAAGATAAAATAAATGAAATATGATATTGCTTTTGTATTTCATTCTGCTATTTTCCTAATCAGTTACTGAGTGGCCATAATTTGATTTCAGTACATATTTCTGGGATAAATTCTGCACTTTCAGTTTCTAAAGATGTTTCAGTTACAGTCAATTGAGTAAAAGGAATTCAGCAGTAGTTACTTAGTTATCAATTAATTAAATGCTCAACAAAAGAATTATTTCCTCCAGGTCAGCTGGCTTAGATTGTATCATGTTTCTAGAAAAAGTGAATTACAAAGCCAAGGTCACAACTGAGAAAATCCTGCCACTGCATATACAATAATCAGTATTAAAATGTTAATACTAAAAAGCTTGCTAGTGAATCTTACTATCCATCAAGAGGATACCACGTTAGATGTAATGAGTATGTGATTTATCACTATGAATGAATCAAACTCAGTTTTTGTTATGTTAATGAACTTTATTTGTTATCAGATTCCATAAAAATCCTGGTTTCTTAATTTATTGAGAATACTAACTAAACAAACTGAAAACAGTAAAGCAAAATCCTTCAACTCTACAGTAGGTGTTAAATATCACTAGTGAAAGTCCAGCAAGGAAGGTTAGCACAACAGAAGAAAGGGGGAGAGAGAAGCAGGGGGAATAAACAATTTAAAATATCAAACTTAGTTTACATGCATTCTATCAGGCAACAAATACAATGCTACACATGACACTAATGACCGTAGACATTCCTAGAGGACTAGGAAAACAGTAATTCACAACTATTTAAACAAACTGAGCTCAAGTCTTCCTTAACATTGTGTAAAATTTCCAAGACAGAGAAAAAGTATTGACTGGTAAGAACAAAAATACCCAGGGATAGTTTATCAAGAGTTAAGAGCAAAAAAAAAATAAATCACTCCAAGTAATTAATTCAAATTGTACTTCCTAAATCTCAAGGATAGCTTGAGATATCTCAAGGATAGCTATAATTATATGAAGAAAAGTTACTGACCCAAGCTGTGCAAGTTCCGTAAAGAAATGTTAAAAGGATACACCTTCTAGTGACAAAAATATCCATGATAATCATTTTTCTAGGCAACAGAAGTGATTTTTTCTTAGCAGCTCCACCCCTTCTTGTGTTCTGACTGACCTTGGGTTAGGATCAGAATATCCTGTATTTCAGAAAGACACAAACTACCAGGTCTATACAACATGATAAGTTCATACATGCAGCTCCAAAAGCATTATAACGTCTATGCAGAATCCAAAGCATTAAGACTGCTGAAGCGTTTATGATTTGTCACTATCAATGCTGTAGACATTATGCCCACTGTAACATGGTATAAACTAGAAAGGAATTGAACAATTTACTTGTGGAGCAAGCAGAGGCAGTCTAATGTAAGCCAGGAGTTTGCTAAGATCTTTCCTTCTCTGTTCCAAATCATGTCGAACCCATGTAAGTAGTGCATTCAGTATGGTTTCTTCATTAGGAATATTCATGTCATCACTCACTAAAAGCTTTGCAATTTCAGTGGCTGGCAATAATAGAAACTCCTGGTTTCTAATTACTTCCATGAAGTTTTCCTGAAAAAGAAAAGCATTTTTAAGACAGGTGACATCCTACTTTGAAGACATTCTATTGAATTCTTACCCTGCTTTCCCTCCCTTCATGCCATCTCTCACTTGTGCCAGTAAATACCACTTGGAAAACTGACCTGGGAGAACAAAAAGAGTAAAATAAAAATGTACTAAGTTACATTGACCCCTGATCATTTCCCCAACTCTATCATTCATTCCCAGACATATGTGCTGAAACAGCTGAGGGGGAAGTGTATGTACAGAAATAAGCAATGGGTTGTGGGAGTTATCACTACCTCAGCATTGCAAATTGAAGAAATACTTTCTGAAGTTATTTCCTTTTCATTAAAAAAAAAAAAAAGATGAAAAAGATGCAGTTTGTTCCTCTTGATACATGGAACATAGAATACAAGCAAAGAGCACAACTGCAACTACTGGTCACAACTGTTTTCATTACAGCTCGTTTAAACTATGGCCTTAAGTTTTCAGAGGAAACAAACAACACAATTTTACTGTTGATTAAAAATAGTGAAATACAATAATCCATTTTGTAGGTTTTATACAGCTGATCTGATTGAGGAGCAAAACATACAAAGAAACCACAATACTGTACACACCTTGCTTTATTAACATTTACTTTTATAAGATTCAATTTTCTAACATCATTTCCAGCAAAAAATCCTTGCCTCAAAATAGGAAGGCGACAATATGTATCACTTCCAACAGTGATATCCTATTACTTCATAATAATAGGTCTTGCAGAATATTCTGTAAAGATTCTCATGAACTTAGGCAGAAAGAGCAGGAAAGTGTACAGAAACACAATCAAGCACTATGAACTTGCAGGAAGAAACCCAATGTAACAGAAAACAGTGAGAACAGGTATATCCTCTTTCCCCATACACCTTCACAAGGCAGCAAAGGAAAGAACAGTAAAAGGCAACCTATGAATCAGAGTATGTTCTTTTACTTTGGTAAATCAAAAGCCAGTTAACCCTGTACTCCAAACTGAGAATAACTTCGTGACAATACAACAGGATTATAATCAATTTAGTAACACACTACTGATTGCTTGCTAGCTAGTCAATGGAATGCTGGGTTTGCTTTGCCATCACATGCACCTCCAAAACGCCTGGAGGATAAAGTGCATTTGATCCTCAGACAGGAAAGTCTAACCAGGCCTAATATCAACATCAGCCTCATTTAGTATCTTGTTAAACAACTTTGAAAGAATTGCACACTAACGAAAAGAACTCTGGATTAGAAGCACATACATGTTGGAATAAATTAGGAATTTTAGGTAAAAAAAAACAGGAAGAAACTTGGGAGGCAGAAGCTGGACCTGGGCTGCGAAACAGGTACAAATTTAACATACAAAATTGCAACAAAACCAGAAAATACAGTTTGGCACTGCCCACACAAAAGACATCACAACAAGAAAGTGAAAAAAGTAACACTTCTTCCCTTTCATTGTTTAATCATTTTCAAAGCTCTAACTCAGTACCCAAAAGCAGTAGCTAAAAAATGCTGAGCAAAGAGGAAAAAACTGGTAAGGAGTAAACCAGTCTGCCTTACATGAAAGCCACACATACAAAACATGGCTACAAGATTTCTCAGGGGAAAGATGAAAGTCAGTCTAATCCATAGGTAACTCTGGAGTTGAAATTAGGAAAAGAATTGAAAGTGTTATCTGTGTACAAACTGTGTTCCTGGATAGAATTTGGAAAGGGAAATTTTATATTTAGTATCTGAAAAGCTTTCCTATTAGAGAGATCCAATGGGCTACACAAAAGTAGTGATTCAAAGTGAAAACTGTAGTAGATTAGAAGGGAGAGAGAATTGTCTTTTCCTCTTTTATTCATGTAACACTCTGTATCACAACATGAAGTCAAGAAAATGAACAAATACAGGAATTGAAACCAGTAAAAGGACTGTATCAGTATTCAGTAGCACTACACATGCCCTGGTTTTTATTTTAATGCTTGGGAGTAAAACTGAAGCTGAAAAAATGATAAAAATTATGTCAAGAGTATAAACACGCAGTTCACAGATATTTAGATTCCACCGAGTTCACTTTTTCCACTGCTGTTTTTTGCTGATTCTCTGCCCTAGAGAGCATGCAGCTGGAGCTGTTTTTAGTTTTGCTGAATAAACAGGGAGTGAGTACTGACAAAGAGAAAAGCCAACACTTGCTACCTTAAACTTTCCATATTGTCTATCCACATCTCAGGAAGAGGAAGGGGAAAGCACCTGCATGGAAAGTTTCCTTTGTCTCTGAAGGCAATGACAAACTAATCTTGAGTAAGTCAGTTAGTGATCCTCTTTGGAAAGCTTTTTTCAACTGGATTGCATCACTTCAACAGCTGTTATGTACAAAAAGTCTGATTTTCCTTCTTGTTGCTTGCAGACAATTGCTTTCTGATGGGAACAAGTTCAACTTCCTCTTGCTCCCATTCTATTTTTAAAGCAGACTCTCCTTTTGCGCATAGTATCAAAGCATTCCACTGGGAATACAGCCACCCTTTGGCCTATGTCTGGGTTTTTTTTCAATCAGAATCTGACAATTCCTCTTCCTCTACAGACAGAAATTCTGAAGACAGGAAGGAGGAGCCAGTGTATCTCCTACCATTCTGAACTTCCGCATTAGCCTTTTCTTTCCTTCTTCTTATGGGAAATCTCTGTGGAAGAACAGGATATTTCAGAGAACAAACAGTCTGCAGTTTCAGTCCCTTGCTTTCTGGTCCTGAAAGGAAAGAAAAAGTTTCCACCCCCAAAATTAGCTCCTCAAAGAGCTTGGAAACTTTATCAAATGAGCAGCCTGAGGCTTATGTATTAGCTAAAACAGGGACACACAGTCCCTATGCTCAATGCTGTGCATTGCTTATGTTCACATCATAACCTTAAAGTCCCCCTTCCTCAACTGCAAAGAGAACAATAGTGATATTCTTAACCACAGGTCTGCCCTTGGACTTGATACAGAGAAACATATAATGAGCACTAGATAAGGTGTTACGATGCTCATTTCCAAGTGGCACCTAATCCCCATAGTGGGATTTGGTGAGGTGGGGTCCCCTCTACACTTTGTAAGAAGGTTAGAACACTGGAGAGCATGAAGAACACCTGTAGGCTAAGGATAGTATACTGAAGTGGCCCAACAGGCAGTTGTAATCACAAGACTGTTTGAACCTGGGCAGCTAAAAAGCAAGAGGCCCTTGAGTCACAGGATCTGAATGAGAACAAACGGTGAATGTGATTTTGTCTGCCGGCTGTTTCAGTCAGCTGGTCAACAGGTATGAACTCATAAGAACTGAGTTCTCTGACCTCCTGGTAAACTATTAATAGACCAATGTCAGATAGCACTTTCAGATACTTTTAGCCACCTTTGTCTGCTGTGTTCAGTGATATACCAACCTAATGCTTTTGCTGTGCCCAAGGTTTGTTTAGAGTACACTTACTGTAGCTAGACTCCTTTCTGCATAGTTTCTGGATTCCAAAACAGGCTGGGCAGCAAGCAGAAATCTATTTAGTCTTGCCAAGACAGTACTGATCTATTATGCTAGACAGAACTTAGGGAACTTGAAAAACAGAAGTATCTTGCATCTTCACAAGTGAAAAGAAGGCAGTGAGTATTTTCCAAGTCATGCAATTACTGAGAAGGATAGTTTGGACTGCATTTCAACTGCAGGAATAAAAAAACCCTTGTTTGAGGGACTGACACAATCCTTGTTTCTGGTCCTCTGTGGACAACAAAATACTGAAACTTCTCCCCTTTCCATGTACACCTCTCCCCCCCCCCCCCCGAAAGAACAAACAGTCCTGGCTGTTGCAAGAAAAAACAAGAAATTGTCCCCTTTGATTCCTCCTCCCAAATCATAAATTCCATATTGCTATGTTTGTTAACATAACTCCTGGCTTTACAGGAGAAAGCAAGTCTAAAAGGTTTAGACTTTAAAGACTGTAAAGGTTGGACTTGATGACCTTAAAGGTCTTTTCCAACCTAATTGATTTGATGATTCTGTGATATGGTCTATTCTGCAAAATTCCTAGCCTCTATGCTTGTGGCCTCAATCTGTTCCTCTATCCTCTAAGTTTTTCTTACAAACAGCCATTGGTTGTGTTCAGAAACCATGCAAACTCCAAAATTAGCTTTATCTGAATCTCGTAACATCATCTCTACTCACGTGCTTCTGAAGAATTCTGATGAAAATCAAGATAGCTTTCACTCTACTTTAAGCATGGAAAGCTGAGTAACAAAGATCACAAAGCTATCTACACTGGAATTGACTCAGGCACCATCACATATAATGTTTAGAATGTCTGCGTTTTCTTTTTCAGTTATAAAGACAGTTAAAATCTGGCTGCTGAAGAAACTACTTCAGAACACCTCACTACTTGCTATAGATACTTCATGTCCTGGAAACAGCACAAGCTAGCTTTTACACATCTGAAAGTGTTAACTTCCCTTTTTCAAGCTTTAGTTTGCAATGTCAAAAATTGAGCTGTTTTGATGATAACCTTAAAAATTATTCTCCTCTGAATAAACAACTTATCAACAACTGTCAACACAGTAAGCAGTAATGCAACACTTACGTCCTTTTAGTATAACAAAGATCTGTATCTTTAATATGAAGTGCAGCATTCAAATCCTTCTTATTCATTTTTTTAATCACACTGTATTATGCAATTAAAATCATGCCATAAGATCATGGTAATGCTTTCCAATGACACTAATTAACATTATTCAGACCAAGCAGGTCTATCAACAGAGGTAGGCCTACTGGGATAACCCTCTGATTGTCCTTTAGTTGAACCAAATCCTCTTTTCATCTGAATTTCTAGTCTTCATGTAAGGAACTTTTTTAAAGAAGCAGGCATGATGATGATCAAATTCTAGCATGGGTCAAACCCCTTTAAAACTGATAAATTATTTTAACTCCAGAAAAACAGTTATACAGCAATCTGATTTTTTTTCTGCCAAAGGGAAAGAACAACTCATAGAAAATAACATATGAATTAAAATCTAAGTATTTTATGTTATTCATTACTTTCTATTTCAAGTGCTTTAAAAAAACCAAAATTACATGGAAAAGATAGACATATACACTGTAGTCAGTATAATCCCCCACTCTTCTATGCTGCATCATAAAAATAATTCACTGTTTCAGCAACCAGGATTTCCAGGCACTACAGGTGTGCTTAAGTCTTATGCTCTAATACCTCGTAATGGAAAGCACATCAAGTGGCTGGCACTTACTACTGTTGAACTTTTTTTTCAAACAGCTTCTAAACAAATGAAATTACTTGGGGATTTATTTTAATTGAAGATTCAATTGGACTATAACATTTCTATGCAGTTTCCATAGCAACATTCATTTCAAACTAAAGAAGCTGCTTCTCTATTACTCATTATTACTAAAATTCAATTTTGTCTCTCTGTTGGAACTAAACAACATTAAGAGAGGCCTTGGGAAGAATCCATCTACCACAACTAATTAGTTTTGGAAATGGATTTCTAAAATCCACCTAATTTAAATTTCAACTGTGGTGAGGCCTGAAAAGCAACAACTTTGCCACTGAAGTGAACAACAGCCGAAAGGCATACAACTGTTTTCATGTGGTCTGAGAAAAATAAAAGATAGGTGCTGTAAAAGAGCAGCTTTTAGAAAGTTCACAGCCCCTTTCTGCTTGAAGTCATGAATTGCCAATCAAAGTATTAAGACTATAATCCTTAACATTCACCTTCAAAGATGCATTAGTCTAACATGCACTACCATTCTGATTTTGGTAGTCCACTTCTAAGGGACATGACAATAGCCCAAACCAAAATATATGCTTATTATTAAAAAGAACAAATGGATCAGACTCTTTTTGCATATGTTTTGTATTGCTGTCTTGCTGAACATTACTACTAATATCCTTCCAAGGCATAAAGCCACATTTATCTTAGCTGTTTCATTTGACTGTCTACCCAATTGCAGTCTCCTTATTTTTGTCTGAGCAATAATGAAGATCAAGAATAAAAACATAAGTTACAATCTGCACACTATTTCTTGACCTGTTTCGAATTTCAGTGTTTACAAGATTTTAAATACAGAGATTCATTCACTGAGGAAGAACACTGTATTATTTATATAGTAAGAATAAAAAAAGAGCTATTTTAAACTTGTACAGACTAAACTAAGTTATTTTAAGCCCAGAAGAAAAAATTTAGAAAATTTTTAAACCAGCAAGAACTCAGGCACAAGAGAAAAAGCCACAGATTTCTAAAACCAATTACCACACAGAAATCACAGGTTTGGATATAAGCCAATATCTTAATGGCAATGCAACGCCACACCACACAAGCAAATTAAGTACTGTCTTCATTCCCACATCCTGTATGCGGTATCTACATGTCTTCATTCAGGTCCCAAAGGCTTACATGGGAAAAATTTCATCAAGAGGAGGGAAAAATTTCAAGAGGAGAGAAAAATGCCTCGCAAAACTAAAAAAAAAAAAAAAAAATCCCCAAATGACTTGCCTCAGAAATAATTCTCCTGCCTTATTCTACTGATAACATTACTAAAATATGCTCATGAAAGAGAAAGAACATTTTGCATGGAAATAAAAGGATGACTATTAAGATGAAGAACTTTAAGTTGTCAGGTCAGTCTTTCTATAAATTAATTCTCAAAAGATCATTCACAAATTTGTATTTAGTCACATATTGCCTAGCCTAAGATTAAATTGTTTGATGCCATCCTGACATCCCATTACTAATAAATTAAGGATAATGCAGAATCTATATTGATGAATGTAACATGGAACCTGATTACTCCAGCTGATTACAAAACTAGAATTCTACAGTTTTAGTAATGTGTTATTTTGCACTAAATGATGGCAGCTTGCCCTTGATTAAGTTTGTAGGTTTTGACTGACAGAAATAAGACCAAGATTTTGAATGATTTTATTAAATGCATATCATGTGATCCCATTGCTGTTACAGGGAACCGTTAATGCTTGCCTATCTCCTTCCAACTCTAAACCAGCAACTTCATAATTATTTTGTCATTTCTCTTCATCTGAACATATGTGCATTATTTCTTGGAAGATGATCGAGAAATGGGGAAAAAACATTAGTATTTTATTCAGACAAACATTCTGTATTTTCCTTACTAAATAAAGTGGATGATACTTAAAACAACAACATACCATGGTGTAATTGTGAGCCACCTTGTGCAAGTCAGTGCAACCTTGCGCATCAGCAAAAGATCTGATTCCAAGACAATTGGATGGGTGAAGCTGCTTCATTAGAAATTTGCAACATGCTTCTACAACCTGAGAGAGCTGAAGAAGGCAAGCTGTAGATAACAGGCACTCAATGTTATCTTCTTTTAATTCAAGGCGACCTAGTAACATTATGAAGGAGATCACATTAGCTTCCTCTTTTTTGTTGTATTCTCTAAAACTCAGAGGCAACAGAATTATTTACAGATTATACAATAGAATATAAGGCTTAGCAAACATCATCCTTAGCAACAGATAACCAGTTTTTCAAAATTAGTACATTTGATGATGAAAGCAAAGGGATTTCCAGGAGGATTCCTTTTTTGTCAATCAGGATACATTCAAGATAATCACATAATTTTTAAACTAACTTCAGTATTAGCAGAGAAACTATATCCTACCAGGCTGCCTCAGGTAACAGCAATGATGATTTCTTTATTTTTAAGGCATTAAATAACACGAATAATAATTTCTAAAGAGCGTGTGAAATCCAGTAACGGAGTATAACACTCACAGGAGTGAGTGTTATTAGATAAAATTTCCATTCCCATTCTAATTACCTGTATATGCATATTGAATGAGAGCCCACAATGCATTTGGCTCCACACCTTCCATCTTGATTTCTTCCTGTCTTGCTTCCCTTACATCATTAGTGAACATTGCCGCAAAATAGTCCGAAACAGAGGAGAGAACCAATCTGAGTAAAAAAAAAAGAGACAAAGAGAAAAACAAACAACTTGGTCAACCTGATGCTTCTTAATTTATGATTCATTACTTTGCCCTTTGAAGAAACACTGTATTAGAAAAACATTTCAAAATTGGCAAACTGCTCCATGCTCTAGTTCCCCTCTAGAAATAATGAAGCATATTCTACATTTGCTGCTGAAGTAAATGAATTACCCTTTCAAAGCTCAATGACTTTAAATAGCCAACACAGAAACAACCCACAGAACACACATGAACTGGAAATGGAATATAAACACACATTTTGGAAATAAAAAAGAAAAAAAAAGTTTAATTCCATTTGTATTATGTCAGTTACTTTTTTAAACATGAAAGAATTACTTACTAGTCCTTTTCAAAGTGCTTTAAACTTCTTTACACATGCATTCATTTACTAATACTGTAACAGAACTAGGTATAGTAAACATGGAGATGGTTCAGAGTAATCTCTTTTGTAAGTATGCATTCAGCCTTTTGCTAATAATTCTGAGTATTTCAAGATACTGAGTAAGTAAATGCATTGGTGCACAACAGACATTGCTTTGGATATCTGAAAGCAAAACACTGCGTACATATAATAATGCCACTCCTCAAAATGTACAAGAATTTTGATGCTTTGGACTAAGGTGAGAGAAAGAAAATGAATGTAGGACAGGAATATTCAACCCACAGTTCCATTATATGAAACCTACCATAACTATTCATGAGGTCTGCTGGTCTCTTCCCCAGCAGAGCTCCAGAAGAGCTCTTGTAGTTTGGCTCAGCTTTTGTGCTGCAGGAATTTACTGTTGCCTTGCTTACAAGGGATTCTCAAATATAAACGTACTTGTGTATGTACCAAACGATGCAAACAGCAAGTCCAAGAATCAAGCCTACTACAAACACCCTACAGAATCCATCTGCATACATGCAATGAATCTAATACTTCACAAAATGTCTGTTTATTCTGTACTGAATCATTATATTGGCTTGTTAACATGACAGAGGTCAGGAACCAGAAAACAAATTAATTGAAAAGGTGAGCACCAGTTCTTCGGAGTAAGTTTAAGTGCATATTAGTGGGGAGGATTTGCTTGTACATAGACAAAGTAATGAGTTACAAACACTTGTCTCTTAGTTAATTAACTGCAAAGTAATAAATCATGAACTAATTTGAAATACTTTTTTCTTGCTGATTTTCTGACCATTGACTATTTGGTCAGGCCTACAGTAGGGTAATCCTTTTTTCCTAGTTGCTGAGGCAACAGGGTTGGTTTAAGAGCATATGGGGAAGAGATTAATTTTACTTTAACACCTTACATGATTGAAGTTTTGTAATAAGAAATAAAGTTCTGTTCTTTTAAAGAACATACTGTTCTTGAAATATGAGATTTATTTTGTAGCTGGCTTACTCAGAAATATTAGAACACTCTGCCAATGTAGCACCCAGGCATCACTTTTAGGCATTTTAACCCTAGGTTTAATGACACCTGCAGTTACATGAAAATGCTGCCTCCCAGAGATCTGTACAACTTTAGCAAAATTAGACAGTGCATTCATGTCATTATCAAGGGACAGTTTCTGCAGCCATTTTTGATGCTTGAGTAAGATGACAAGGTCAGATTTGTATGTACAAAATAGGGCAAGTATGTGGATGGACAGATCCAAATAACACAAATATCTCTGCAAGTCCAGTTTAGAATTTGTTTTTAAAAAACAAACTAAACAAATTCAAGTCACTATTGCAAGAAGTCAAGTTTTTAACTTCTGTGAGGAACAGAGCTTGAAAAAGAAAGGTCTCTGTGATGGGAAACAGAACCTAAAACCTGACCTTCCCACAGCTGGGGTTTTTGGTGGTGGTGTTATTTTTATCTTCCCCCAACAGTGCACCTGGTTCAGGTACACGCACTATTATTTAGAACACATCTGGACTGTACATATCTTAGCAAAAACTGTTGAAGGAATGCCAATAACCTGAGGCACCAAGCATCTTTTACCAACTGTTTGATATCAGCAAATGTCTCCCTGTAATTTCCAGTCCCAAAGTCTTCCAAAAGAAGTGATTAGAAGTTTAAAATGTAAACCATTTTCTATTTTTGCAAGCTTGTGTTTGGATTCACGAGAATACTACACAGTGTTAACTGCTTTCCAGGGCGATTTGCATATGCCAAAACAGCGTGCACAGCCCAGGAGTAGAGTGACACAAGTAGTATGCCAAAGCATAAATTATGATGAAAACAATTTTGTAATAATTTCAGCCAAGAAGCATGTTCACAATGAAAAGGCTTAAAACAGGTATCCACATTTCTCTCTTAACTAATTGAGAAAAAGGTGCTTTTGAAGAAAAAAGGGGATTGAAAGATACACTGACAATGTATCAAGGTGACAGAATTCGCATAAAAGAAAACAAAGGCAGACTTTCAGCCAATTGGCCTTTTCTTGTCCCATGTTTTTCCCGCTAGTCAATAAAAATCAATTACTACTTTACTGCTGTGGTTTAAGCCTAGCTGGTAACTCGATGTCCTAAACCCGGGACATTTTAGACTATATTTGACACCCACTTGTTCATTAATCTTTTAATCCCATAGCTAGAAACTAATTTCTCTTTCAAGCTGTTTTTGGATTGCCCGAAATTAAACTGCATTCCTACATACAGATTATATAGGATGAAGCAGCCAATAACTTCACGTTACTGAAGAATCCATGGAAGACTTTCCCCGTCCATACTTGACCTTTTTGCTAAGAAAGATCTAAAAGATCTAAGTGAAAAATACGAATTTTCAAAAGAAAATCCTGTGCAATGGCTGTAAAAACTACACTTACATTTACATCTCCTCGTTAAATAGAGCCATCCTGGCTCTGTTAGTATTTAACATAATCTCTGTGTTATTTATTCATCACTAAAATTAACATATTCCTCCACATTAAGAGTTCACTGAGAACTACTGATGCTAGAAATTGTGCTTCTCCTCAGTTTAGAAACTGAAGGGTTTTGTATTCTGATTCTGTGGTCTTTTTTTTCCCCATCTAAGAGAGATATTTCTTCCGTAACTGTCCCAAACTAAAATGCCTCTGAAATCCATATAAACTGACATTCCAGAAGCCTCTTAACAATAAAAAACCAAACCAGACCAAAACAAACAAACAAACAAAAAATCAAAGCAACAAAACAAACCACACCCAAAAAGGCAAGAAAAAGCCTTAATGCACTTAGCATTGTATTGGTCACTGTGGATGTTGAACGTAATTACTCTGACTCTCCTTCTTGCCTAATGACCAGCTACTGCCAAGTACTCAGCTTTGCAGAGATAAGATTATAGGAATTTGGCTACTGGATTACATGCAGAAGGTTGGCTGCTCTTTTTCAGAGCATAGGAAAAATCAGAGAAAAAAGGACACACGGATACCAGATTTTTTCGCCTGGGAGACCATAAAATGCCTGAGCAATTAGTTTCTCTGGAAAAACACTCAACAGCTATGGGATAAACTCTGACAAAATCTGGGTGTTTCAGTATGTGCCCCTGTTCTAACATGATATTCCATTGCTGCTGATTGTCGTGGTTTAAGCCCAGCTGTAAATCAGCCACACAGCCCTTGCTCACTCCCCCACTTCCTCTTCCCGCTCCAGGAGGGATGGGGAGGAGAATCGAAAGAATGTAACTCCCACGGGCTGAAATAAGCACAGTCCAGCAACTGAGGTACAACACAAACTGCTGCTGCTACTGCCAGTAATAATAATGATAAGGGAAACAACAAGGGAAGAGAATACAACTACTCACCACCCACTGACTGATACCCAGCCTGACTGAGCAGTGATCTAACCCTTCCAGGTAACTGCCCTCAGTTTATATAGTGGGCATGACATGCTGTGGTATGGAATACCTCTTTGGTCAGTTTGGGTCAGGT
>JANRGW010049864.1:0-16603 GCA_024733675.1 Psilopsiagon aymara | reverse complement strand
TTGGTGTTATCAGTGCTGTTCTCAGGCCACAAGTTAAAAACACAGTGCTGCACCAACTACTAAGAAGGAGAAAAATGGCTGCTACTGCTGAACCCATGACAGTGAATTAAAGCTAACATCAATAAGCGAAGACAGGTGAGAAATAATCAGGAAGTGGCAGAAGGTGTGATACATAGAAGACAAAATGAAAACTGAAAGCTGCTACGAAAGAGGCATGTAGTATGTAACTTGGGATACAATGACTTGCACAGCAGCCTAGCTTAGTCCTTGGACATGCTCAGAGGTGGGGAAACAGAAGATTGGCACCAAGCAGACATCTCTTCCCTGTATCCCTGCAGCAGACTGAGAGCACCTTGGCTGCTCAGAGGAGACTCATCCGGGTTCCGGCAGCTTCTTACTACCAATGGCCCACCACTGTGTCAGAACCCATCTATAGTCTGAGGCAGGTCTTCACTGAGGATGAGGAAATAGTTGATAATATGTACACCAAACCTAGCCTATAGTCCATGTGGCAGTGAGGAATCAGCAGCATGGGCTAGTCCTGGGAAATGAGGTATTTTGTCCTGTGCTCAAACCTGAGACAATGCACCTTCCTTGCTCCTGCTGTTCAAATGAGCTCAGCTTTGACTGCACAGATGGCAGTCCATGCACATTCTTCAAACAAGTCTATGGGTGTATCAATTCACCAGCAACAAAGATAACGTGGACACATCCAAAGAGTCATTGAGCCTTTTCCATGTCCCAGCGTTATCTAATGTCCTGTAATGGCTTCTGGGTGAGTAAAGTCTATAATGTGTTTTCCACCTCTGATTTTTAAGATTTAGTAATACGCAATATATGTCAGACATAGAAAATTGAATGATTAGATGTGGCATTTCAGGTTTCCGCAGGCTATGTAAAAATTAAATCAAAGTACACTGTATTTTTCTCACAGTCGGAGGAAAGTCCCAAGGCAAAATCATACCTCTAATCTACTTTTTTATTTCTAGTATGTATTTTACAAATAACTTTTGCCTCAATTATTTTAATTCAATTATTTAACTCAATTATTTTGCAGACACTAAAGCAGCTTGTGATGCCTTATTGAAAAGGAAGACTGCTCATTTGTAGCTTTATGTGTAGAAAGTGAACAGCTTAATTGGATGCTTCTCACAGGCTGCCACAACTCAATTTAATGCATATTTAATTACAATATAATGTAGCTATTTTTAACCAATAGATGACTGCTGCAAAGCTTCACAAGTGCAGGCACTGGAATTCAATACATTGCTCTGCAATCAAAAAAATTCACAAAAACAAAACCAAAAGCAAGCATCTACAAAGCAAGAAAAGTCACCTAAAACTATTACTACTTTTTTTTTTCAATATAAGGACCAGCCATAAGAATATTAATGCACCAAAAAATTTTATAACTCAGATTTAAATTTATTAAGAATAACATCATGTTTATGACCCAAAGATATGATAACTTAATGGTTTATCAGATATATTTCATGACAACATTTTTTTGACTACATATTTCTTAGAAGAAAAGTGAGGTGATTACCAATATTGGAGCAACCGGAGTCTTACATCTGTATTCTTTATATTTTCCCCTCCCTGTCCTCCCATATTTCATCTTTCCAGATTGCCCACTCCTTTTCCCTTTCTCTCTGGCTTTGGTTACACTATCAGCTAGAGACTACCATTTCAACCTAGGCCTGTAAAGACACACCACTGAAAAGCTTCAGACTGTTTTCAGGGAAACATGTGACTCCACAAGTACAAATACCATTAGTAACACTTGGATAGATAGTCTGCAGCTCGTCCAGGAGGAGGTGAGGTGTGGAGGAAGTGACTGGATCTCAGGCCAGACTTTGCTTACAGCCATTCTTTTATCCCTCCTGCATGAAATGCCTCTGCCTGATTTCTGTGCTTGCTGCAATCTCCATATTTTGCCACCTCCACACATTGGTTTTTTAAGCTTATTCATCTGTGATGATCAGCAGAAGTCAGCTACCCATACCTTTCTTCATGCCTTCTGAAAAGCATAGTTAATGAATCTAATGCAAATAGAACATCAGCTTATAAATATTGCAAAAATGACCTAGGGCTAGCATGGTTGTCAAGCAACCGATTCCCTCTAATCACTTCAGCTATGGAGGGAGAGAGTTTAATGTTGATCGGGCAAGTTTTTTCTGAACACAGGAATTGCTATTCTACTCTACCATACCATGTGGCCCACTGTCATGTCTCTAGCAGCAAAGGGCAATCAGGTATTTCAGAAGTGTAAAAATTTTGACAATTAGGAAACAATTCATTCACTGGCAATTTTTTTTTTTTCCAACTCTCAGTTTCTAGGAATTGGCATAATATGCCCTGTAAAAAATTATTCTAATAAAGAGGTTAATGTTTCCTTGAGGAGAAGAATTTGCCAATGAGTTTCACGGAATTCACTGTGTTCTGTACTCTGTAAGACTTCTGAATTTAAATCTGTTAGAGCTGTTTGTATCTCTCCTTATCCTTCATTATGAAAAATGATGAAGTGCATAGTGTACAATCACAGTTACTACTTTCTATTTTTTTCTTTTTTTTTTTAATCTAAGCCAACAAATCTATTCAGTTTGCTGGCTCTTAACATTCCTATCATCTTATCACTTTGAGAAAGGACTACCAGAACAGAGTACAGCATTTCAGATGAGGAATTCTCAATATAACCTGCTATATACAGAGTGGTTACTTCCACTGCATCAGTCATAAATAACTACACATCTTTTCCTTCTGAGTAAACTAATTTAAAACCCCAGACTATGGAAGAGTGGTAGAATTATTTTTTATTTTGATTTTATACAGGTCTTTCTTCTAAACAATATGAGTATTTGATAATATCTGGAACTCTTTCATATTTTTTCCATTAGCATTTTAACACATTTCCATATTATTTCAGATTACTCCTTTCAGCATGTCTTCTTTTACCATCATCTCTTATCTACTCATTAAACTCCGCTGGGTCTCTCTGAGTTGTTTCACAGATTATTTTTTTTTTTTGCATAACTGACATAATTATGTATTATTGGCAAAATCTGTCTTCTCATCCCTCATATACTTTAATCTAGTGATTGATAAAAACATTAGGCAATATTACTTCTAGTGTGCCACAAAAGGACTTCTGCAATACTGAAAACAATCCAGGATTTGTAATCTGATTGTAATCTGTTAGCTAGTTTCTTATCCAGGATAGTCATATACCTCAATCCTGTGAGATGATTTTCAGAATATGATCTCATTAAAGACTTTTGTCAAAGATTTTTGAGTCAATAATTATTGTATGTCTCAGAAACAATTATCTGTGACTGTAAAGGTACATTCTTCCTTTACAGATAGTTTAGCCCTTGTATTTTATATTTTATCATTGTTTCAAAATATATTTATAATGGTTCAAAGAGGGCTCATTGAAATAATATTTACTTAGTACTTTTAAAAATAATATTTACTACTATCTCACTCTCTTGAAAGGTCAGTACTGCTTCTGTTGAGATTAGTCTTTTTCATAATTCCTTTCTATTTTTCATTAATTTAATGATTGTCATGCAAGACTAAAGCTTTAACATAAATTTCCACAAGATCTGAGTCACTCTTTCCTAAATTGTAACAGAAATGTTTCTCCTTTTTCCTGCTATGTATACTACCTGCAGTACTAGCTGCAGAGAGCCAGAGCTGCAGTTCTTTGGTTCAGTTTTGGGACATTCTGCCTGCAGAGATAGAGACATAATGACATGACTGCATACAAAGTGTCGCAGAGGCAAGTTCAGCTGCAGAGTGAAATTGATGTCACCCTAGGTATAGTACTTTTCTGAAGGCTTGCTGTGCTATTCCATTCCTGAGTTAACTGCCAGCGCCAGTTGTTCAACTAGCAGAAAATTGAATGCAAGAGGAGCTCTGCTGTCTGGTCAGTATGTTCCCTAGCAGTCATCCTGCCAATTATTTCATTCTTTACATAGGATTGCTATGAACAACCATGCTATAATTTGAGGGAAAAATAGGTCATATTTATATTAATTCTATGTAAAAACAGTTGTTCTCTTATCTTTCTATGTTAACAGAAAGAAAAACTATTTAGAACAGCAGGCTGAAAGACTTTGCAGACTCCTTCTAGCTACTTTACTTTCATTGTAAGTCTGGTAGGATTGGATTCTCTAAAATTGTATAAACTTTTTGGCTTTTTCCATAAGTAATCTAAAATCTGATGTTTAGATTAAGGAGTTTAGAAAAAAAATAAAGGACAGCAGGTCCTAAGACACCAGAATTAAGCGAATGAAAACAATCTATCAACAGAGACAGAAGAATCTTACAGTCCAAAGATATTGTGGGATGATTTTCAGTGATTTCAAAGCATCTGGAATTTAGCATGCTTAGATAATAAGAAATTCATATGGTTTGTCGACCTGAAGGTTTAGAGAGTAGAAAGTCTGTCCAGAGGTAATCATACACTCATTCCAACATAGTAGTCATGAATGCCAGACATGGTATATGCAATAAAATATTAAAAGTTGCTTGGTTTTCAAATCGGTAAGAAAAATAGAGATATGCTATTATTTTATTGAATGTAATGTGTCTGGTATGATTAGTAATAATTCCAGGTTTTATAATCATTTGTCCACACTGTCAAAAGAATGGGAGAGGAGAAAAGGGTTACTGGGAACAAACAGTACTGGGGATCTCTCTATTTTGTACTTTACAAATAGCCTAATTTTGCTTTATCAAGGACCTGTGCTATATTTTCAAGTCCTAAAGAACCACATAGTGGCAACATTTAGTAGGTAATGCGTTAGTTAAATCAGAAGCTCTTTGCTGGAAGTTAATGGTCTATAGGAATGAAAATTCAAACCACATGAAAATTTAAACCATGCTGTTCCACAGACTTAGTAAAATGATCTTATAGGCATTTATTTAAACTCCACTTACTTAGGCTTTTCTTTCACAGTTTCATGTAAAAAACTTTCCAAATGCCCTTTGAGAAATCTCTTTCGTATTTCTTCATATTGCTTATTAGGGTTGCAGTACTGCAACACTAAATCACTGAAAATGTAAGAACTGACAACTTTGGATGGTGCACTTGATTAAAAAAAAAAAAAGGAAAAAAAAGAAATGCAAATTATTTTACAGTCCTCTGAATATTTTTTTTTTTTTCTGAAATATGACCTAATAGCATGAGAAATTTCCATTCAAAACTGAATGGAATTCAACATGCAATCCACAAAGAATGCCAATATACTGCTATTTTTCCAGTCTTCTTAGGAAGCTACACATTTGAGAAGGCATGATTAGAATGAACTATATGTGTGATTTAAAGCAGATCCCTTCTTATTGTATATATTTTAATTTTTAGCTAAAATATGTACATATATGTATAGAAGTATGGAGGGCCTGAGGAAGCATATATTGGGGTGGTATTTCAGCTTCTGACCTGACTGCCTTATGCTTGTTTTCTATATCCATGAATCTCAACCAGAATCAACAGAAACTAGGAGTTAAACATGCTGTGGTCTGAGACAGATTCAATGAAAAATAATCTGATTTCTATAAAATCAGAGCTTTGGAAGGAAAATTTTCACTTAATAATTCCCTGCTAAAAAGAGCATCAACTGTGCACACAGATAGAAATTACAGAGGCTGTGCACAGAGATACAGATTAAAGATTCATTGACCTTATTTTGTCTTGTTCTTTTTTGAAGGTGTGTGTATACATATGTTACTAGGCAAGTTCAGAAAATATTTCTTCAAGAGGACATCCTAACACAGTGACTAGAAGACTTCACATTGCTCTAAAAAAAGTTGTATGTTCCTGCTATGGACCAAGTAGAGCTAGTAGCCAATTCCATACACCGGGTGTAAGTCAAGGAAAAAGCAGCAAGCAAATTACTCTGATGATAGGACTATCAGTAGGGAACCAAAATGATAGCAAGTTCCAAAATCCTGAAAACCAAGCAAAGTTCAGAATAATACACTTAGGGAAGAAAACATGGTAAATATTTTTTTTTGGACTCTACTGCATATGTGTTAGACATTGACAAACATATTGTCTATGCTGTTCAGATTTGACAGAAGTCCCTACTCACAATAAAATGTGCAAGCAAAATCCAAGGAAAAACAAAATCAAAGTCAAAATAAAACCAATTCTGTTGAATTTGCCTAGAGAATTTGGACCAAGTATCCTCATAAATTGCATAATATTCACATGAGTAGTGACAACCTCCAATTTGCACTGAGTTTATCAGAATCAGGGGGTGCTTTGGGTTGAAAGGGATCTTAAAGCTCATACAGTTCCATCCAACCCCCTGGCATAGGCAAGGGACACCTTCCACTAGACCATGTTGCTCCAAGCCCCATCCAGCCTGGCCTTGAACATTGCCAGGGATGGGGCAAATACAGCTTCCCTGGGCAACCTGTTCAGACAGCTCACCACCCTCACAGGGAAGAAATTTTTTCTGGTGTCTAACCTAAATGTCCCTTCTTTCAGCTTAAAGCCATCCCCCTTTTCTTGACACTAAACGTCCTTTGCAGCTTTCTTGTAGGCCCCCTCTAGGTACTGCGAGGCTATGTCTGAGGCCTGTTATTTGCTCAAAATCAACCAATCCTGTATATAATTGCCAAGGCAACCAGAGAGGATAAAAAAAAAAAAAAGAGAGAGAGAGATAAATATGTGACGAGAAGTGTGTTAGAAAAATCTGGTTTAGTTTTCAATCTTTTCATGGTTTGCTGGTATTTAGTCACTATTCATTACTGTTTGCAAATTCTGGTTATTTTATACTGGTTGCATGTCTGAACAATATAAAGTGTTTACAGAAATCTAGGGACTGCTTGAAAACCCTGTTGTATTGTTTGCAGAAAGGAAAAATGGTCCTTGGAACCATCATGCATGAAGTCCCTTTTGCTATCTTGAAGCCACTAATTTACTTAACAAAAGGATTTTACTGCAAATGTAAAAAAATAACTGACCCTTTATATGTTCACCTGTCCTCTGGAATCAAATGTCTTCAAGCTTTGATTCACTAGATCTGAGTATCTGTTTACAGTGGAAGCCTGGTGAAATTGGTCATGGCTTTTTACACTTACCTGTTAAATGTTAAGACTGTAATAACCGAGGGGACTGTTGTGGCAACATGAAAGGTATTCAGAACTAATTAAAAGAATTAAAAGTAAATTTGACATATGAAACAGAAAAACCTATACATCCAATCACATCAAGCTTGAAAAAATAAGGCCTCTAACAGCAAAGATGAAGTAGCCAAAAGGAAGAGCAATTTTCAGATTAAGTTATTCACAGCTGATCAGCAAATAAAACAGCATGCAGAGTTACATAATATTTTGTACACTGCATATTACATGCAGCACCTTGCATTACTGAAAATATGTCAGGAGAGATACTTCATTTCTGGTCAATCAAATAAAAATCTCAATACATATATTTAAAAATTAGACAGTTACTGTAATGCTAAGGTGGCCTTGATTAAGAGCATGTTAATCAGGTATCCTGAATAGCTTTCTTAATAAAAGATTATTTTTCAATGTGGTCTTAGGGATCAGTATAAAGAAATTATTATATTCTCTCAGGCTTAGAGCCTTGTGTCTAATGCTTGTAAATGTGCACTAACCTATTTAGGCTTAGACACAAAGATATTTTTCATAAAATAATCTTTTGCACAACAATATGCTGTATTAAAACAGAACTAAAAAGCTGAATCAAATGATTCATGATTTATAGAATTATAAACAATACTGTATCATACTTTAAGAGACATTCTTCCAGACTAATGGATATTTGGGGATTTAGGGACTAAATTGCAACAAGATCATTTGTCTTTCTTGTAACAAAAAGGGAAACTCCTAATCTTTCTACATATAAAACTAAACTTCTGCCAAAACTGAGCCAAACTCAGTGAGGTTCTGATCAGTGCCTTCAGTAGTTCCTACCAAAAAGACAAAGAGCTAGTTGCCTGAACTACAAACTAATTAGCTGTTTATATCTTGTTTGCAGAACTTCATGCCCCCAGGAGGGCAACTGACCAGGCTCATGATTGGCAGTGAATCTGTTTGGGAAATAGATGTAGGTCTTGTCTAGGAGAACCATATGCGGGATCTCTCTCTCCAGCTTACCCTTTGAAAAGGCCATTCCTGAAAGTATCCATTAGCTACCCTGTAATGTTATTGCTTCTCAAACGAAAATCATTTGGGATTGAGGCATTTTTCAGAGTAAAATCTTTTTAAAAATTAAATAGTAACTGACATTTAACACAGACCTCTTGGTATTTTAATCTTCACTTTTTCTGACAATAGCTAAGTAATTCCAGTTTGAAGAAACGTTGTAAGATTGTCCAACAAGTGCAGTAACTTCTCAGTCTCGTTTTGAAATGTGCTTTTTTCTTTTCAGAACAATACTCTCTGAACTCCATGAAATATTATCAAACGACTTGGCTGACAGCACATTACAACTTCAGGAACCAAGAGAATTTGCCAGTTCCCATCTATTAAGGTGACTTATTATGGCTAAATAGAGAAGTATACAATGTTCATCAGTTTCCATCTATTAAGAAGGCTTATTACATAGAAAAGCATACAAAGTTGAGGCAACTCACTATAGAGTCAAAACACTGTCAGTGTGTGAATGTCACTTTCAAAATTGGAAAATAAACAGAAATTGATAGTAACATAAATGCTGTACAAACTTTAAACACTTCAATGTTTTGAAACTTACATTTATAGAAGTTTTAACCGCCACATAAAATTAAGCATTTGGTAAGGTTACCACAGAATGCCAGAGTTGTTCCCTTTTGGGCAGAAGCTACACATGAATAGCACAGTCCAAAAGCTTGATCAGTGGCTAAGGGTTAGCCAGTTGAGGGAGAAAGTATTTGGCATTTGCCATTTGCTGCCAGAGACCCTGCCAAGTTGCTGTGATGAGTGTGCTAGGAGAAGCAGATGGATACTACACACTTCTGAGCTTTGTACCCTTGGCAGATGCATTTGTGGTTTGGGAGTGAGTGTGCTCAATAACATGGGCAGTGTTTGCAGGCAGTTGTTGATCAGCCAGAGCTGTAATAAGTGCTGCATGAGTTTGTTTTCAGGATTCTGCCTGGTATGACAGGATTCCTTTGGAAGTATGTGTAAAAGAACTCTGTTTGATTTGATCCCAGTTTCTCTGTTGGATGATGAAAACAGTAATTAATAGATACAGCTTAGCTCAGTGCCTACTGCACTTTGCAAAAGCTTTTAAAGTCTCAGTTTAAAAAAAAAAAGGGGGGGGTATTAATTTCACGTGAAAGCAAAGACGATGCTTCCAAACTTTCTGGATTTCATCATGATGGGCTAGGACTATGAGACAGTAGTTGCATAGGAAGGAGGAGTTACGACTTCATTACGGTCAATGGGAATAAATGAGACACGGAACTGGTAATGGCTGCAATTATTTTTTAGAAGAAAATATCTTGATCACGGAAGAAAATAGTGAGAGTGTCTGAAAGGAAAAACTCAGGCAGAAAAACAGGAGTCGGTCATCAAAGGAAAGAGACTTAACTGCTTCTATTCCCCCAAAAATGTAAAAGAGGAAAATAGTAAAAGACCAATGAATTTACAAGGGAGTGTAAAAGCAGAAATGAGGATATTTTTGAGTTTTTAACTTTGGAAATGTGGAAATAGATAGCTATCATCAAAAGGTAAAAGTTTGAATGTGACTAAAAAGGTATAAAGTTAAAAAGGAGGTCAACAACATCACAATAAAATCCTTAAGTGTTAGGGGAGATGAAAATTACTCAGTCACATGCTTTCCAGTATAAGGTTCTTTGCTCAAATATCTGTATTTTATAGCAATTTTTCATTTCCCTCTTATATTATACCAAAAAGCAAATCAAAATGTACATAATTGGACCAAATGGAGAACACTGGCTGACTGCATAAATACTATACAGTGCATACAAGACTGCACCGTGCACCAGTCAGCAGGAGTTACTGTTAAGAAATTTAATATAAAAATACTGAAATGCAGAAATCTCTGAGAAATAAATTACCAACTTACCTCCCTGTAGCCAGAAGAAAGGTAGCAGAACAGTTAACCTGCATTTTCTGATTTTCTCATTCTCCTGAGATCAAACTCAGTTTACACTGCTTATTTAGCTTACACTAAAAGAAAAAAAAAAAAAACTATACAGAGAGATAGATACATATTCACATGCTAAAGAATTAAGATCTTCACTATTATAAGTTAAGAGCAAAATAAATTTGAATTGCTGTACCTGTACTTGTGCAATGACTCTGTGAAGCCCTGATGGACTATATAGTTGAACACAAGGAATGGTATATAAACATGCACATACACTATTTCAATTTTCAGAAACCTTATCTAGGAATTAAAAAAAAAAACCTTAGTAAGCAAAACTACCACTACAAATGCAAGACTTGAAAAGGCTAACAAAAGAAATCAGGATATAGTGTGGTTAGTTTGTGTTTTTCCACTTCTCCCTTTGATGCCTACATCATGCAGGGATAACATATTATCAAACAGTTTCACATTCCTAAATCTAAACTCAACTTGTCATAACAGAAATGCCATTTTAGGTTTTAACTAAGATTTTTCCTTGTTCTGCTAGTTTGTGTTACTCTCCCACGCATGTAAAATTTTTCTTAGTTCAAGAACAACAGAGCAGCTTACACACTTATCTCCAGTGACTCTTATAGGACTTATGCTTGGCTAATATCTGTGCAGACCTCTGTTTCAAGCTTTTCTTGAAATAAATAAAAGCATAGTCAATTGTAAAAAAAAAAAAAAAAAAAAAAAAACACCAAACAAGAAAGATAGCATAAAAAGATGATTATTGTCAAATTTACTTAATTTCTCAGTCACCTTAGGAGTGTTCTACACTGTACATATTCCAGTGGTTTATGTACCTTTTGAACTTTATTGGAAATACTACTCTGCACTTAATTATTAAGATTCCTTCTGAACAAATGTTGCTAATTAAATAAATGCATACATAAATGAAGTGCTGTGGGGAAAGTAAAAAAAATCTCATCAAACTTGTCCCTGTATCTTTCTCTTTCAGAAGGAAGAAAATAAAAGAAAATTACAAGATTGTCACACTGCAGAACAAAGAGCAGCCCAGCTCACCGAGGTATTGTCTTCTCAAAATCCCTTCAAGTTTCCCAAATGTCATCAGTGCCTTTCAGTTCTCCAAAAACAGACCAGATACGTATTTGAACTTTGATTGCTTCTCTTATTCCTAGGAAAGCAACTCCCGCAGAAGTTTAGGTGCAACAAACTAGAACACTTACAAATACAGTAGTGAGAATGGCATTAGTATGCTCTTACAACAGGCTACATTAAAGAAATTTAAATTATTTCTGACACATAGAAAATAATGCTGATTACATTTGAGGTCTAATTTCTCCAATGTTCAGACCATGCAGTGCCACTGAAATACAGCTTTCTACTATTACCAGCTCTATAGTGATTCAACAGTTTTCAGAAAGCAAATCAGATAGCTTAACCCCAAAGTGCACCAAGCACACTGTACACAAGCTATAAATGTGTGTTCTGTTCTAGAAGAAAAGTTTTCAAAAATAGATTCAGATCCTCTAATCATTTCAATACCATATATATTTGTAACCTTGCTAACAGGAATCAGCATTTGAAGGCTGAGGTACTAAAGCAACTCCACAAATTAAAAGTTCTTCACTGCAGAAATATCAAAGATTGTTTCACATACTGCTGTGCCTTACTTCTCTTCTTGTTTCAATTACTTTTCTGTTAAAAGACATATTAGTAGTTAAAAAAATTGCAGTTCAGGAAAGCAGAAACAACAAACTCAGAAAACCATTTTAAATTTACTTATGGGGCCTTATATATGTATTTATTTTACTAATCTGAACAACTGCACTAAATTCAAAAGGAGTTCTCACAATAATAAAAATGTTTATGTCCCTAGGCATTTACAGAAAGCCTGCAAATCTGTAGGCTGGTCAATCTTGTATCGTGAATGGCCTCATGAAGTTGAAGGGAATGGGATATTGAATTCCCTCAGTCTGTGAATCTTCATGCATGTGCATAATTTCATATTCATGAATAGGCAAATCCCTTGGCTTCAGAAAGACTACAGGCTCATGTGAAGTTACGCAAGTACATAATCAGAAGTATGAAGGAAGCACATCACAAGTTTGTTCTACACTGCCACTGGAGGAATAACTTTTGCAAATGTTCAGGTGTGTGGTGGTTAAGCAGAGGAAGGGAAAGATGGCAAATTGCATTTATAGAGCTTCGCAAATGATGTGAGAAGACCATGGCATTCTCAGATGGAATGTTACTGAAGTCTGGGATTTCTTTCTGAAGTAGATCTACATTAACTAGCAAGTATCTTCCCATGATAACTATGTTACAGTTTGACTTGGTGAGATTAAAAGCAACTATCAAAGGAATTTATTTGCTCTAATAGCTAGGTTTAAACTCCTTAGAATGACAATAGAATTTTAAACC
Organism: Psilopsiagon aymara; assembly: GCA_024733675.1. Taxonomy (NCBI): domain Eukaryota; kingdom Metazoa; phylum Chordata; class Aves; order Psittaciformes; family Psittacidae; genus Psilopsiagon; species Psilopsiagon aymara. The sequence continues at coordinate 4,101 of JANRGW010049864.1, read as the reverse complement.
TATTTAACACATAAAGCAAACAATGTTCCATCCTAAACTGATTAGAATAATCATATTATTAATGGCAGGAAAAGTGGAGTTAATGATGTCTATTTGTCACCCAAGGATCTCCACCACGGACTGTAGCAATAGAACAAGGGCTAATGAGTGCAAACTTAAACTGGGAAGTTCAAGTTAGATATAAGGAAGAAGTCCTTTATTGTGAGGGTGGTGATGATTACCCAAGGAAGTTGTGAATGCTCCATCCCTGGCAGTGTTCAAGGACAGGTTGGACAGAACCTTGGGCAATATTGTCTAGTGTGCGGCATCCTTGTGCACGGCAGAAGGGGTGGAACTAGATGATTTTAAGGTCCTTTCCAACCCTAACCATTCTATGATTCTATGATGTAATGTGGAGCTAAGGTTTCAGGTAGGCATACCATAGTAGATGGAAGAAAGCATATGAACAAGCTGCTGCTGCTGAAATGTAGTCACAGAAATGAGAAATCATGAGAAATCAGGGGGACTGAGGCTGCCCCACTTGTGTGAAGGAATGGGAAGTGAATTGATTTATACTCAAAGACTGACTCAGGAGTCACGGATTAGAGAGTGAAGTCAGGAGGAGTAAATGGAGAAAACCTGAATACCAAAGACAGGTGCACTTAACCAGTTAGTCCTCCCCTACCCCTTGCATAAAGAGAGGGTCAGGAGAGTCACAATCTAGTTATTCCTTATAAGCATGCTTTTGGGACACAGATGATCACAGAACCAACTAATAGCACTGAAGCTGGTGGCACAGATATCATTTTATGCTATACTACATTACATTACACTACACTACACTATTTTCTACTAAACCTTTCCAAGGTGAGGAAGCAATTGCCTAGAGGAGACATCCAGACATGGTGGGCCCTCTCTCCCAGCCACATAAGTTGTGTTGTCATGGCCAAGGTTCTAGTGGAAGTGAAGCTCATTGGGATAGAGTGGTTGGCCAGCGATGATGCCAGGCTTGAGGCCAGGTAGGTAGGGCATGGAGGGTAAAAAGCATAAACTTGGTGAGAAAGTAAGACTTAGCTGGGGTGCAAAGTCCATTTTCCCATTTAAGCATTAAGAAAAGGGCTGAAGAGGCTTGGGCAGCAGGAAGATCTACAGGACATCCCTTCCTTTGCATGTACATTCTGTACCATGTGGGTTTTCCCACTGTAAAGCACCAGATGTTACCTCCTTCCATAGTGCGTACACAGGAGCAGGAACCTCTTCAGGGACCCAGAGGATGACACAAAGCCCAAGGAGATGGACAGCAAACAGTTTGGAAGAATTTCTGCCACATTTCTTCACCCTTCCACCTCTCTACCTTCCATCATTAGAGAGGAATAAAATATGCCTCACACTGCATAGACACCTGCTTTCACCTCCCATTATGCATGACTATTTTGTTGTGGATTATGGAAATGTGGAAGGCACTTACAGTAAAAATGAATCTGAAATCATGTATGAGTCAACTTCATGTTATAGAAAACTCTTTCATGTTATAACAAGAGGCAGTGACAAAGGCACCAGGCACATTAAGCAACTAGCTTCACTTTGCCCCTGGTGTGCTCATCGGGGCCAGAAAAAGCTAGTCCATATCTGCCATTTCAGTAGCAGAAGGCTGGCAGGGTCCCTCCTCTGCTCTCTCTGGGACTGCTATCTGCTTATTTTCTTACATTTCAGTGTGTTGCATTTTTTTCCAGCTGCACCCTTCCCTGTGACTAATCTGATAAGAAAAAAAGCCTGCAAAAATAGAGCATTTACTATTTGGACAGACAATATTAGTCTGAAAGCATTTCTATCATCACATTCAGAATTGTAATGTCTTTTTTTTTGTTTTCAGTGATATTTTGTGTCAAGCCGATCACAAATGCACCACAGTGTTTCGAAGAAAAAAATGCAGTAGCAATTCTGGAAGTGCATGGCACCCATAAAATACCATTAGCTATGCATGACATTACCAGCTGCATTTTCCCATTGCTGCTGACACTTAGCCTTTTCTCTCCTTCTACAACTTGAAAGTGCTTTTCAAGTATCTGTTACAGCATGATCAAACAAATTTAGATGAGGCTGACACAGGCAGATTCTTTGTTTGGCATTGATTTTTCCTGACTATAAATGCTATTAAACTTAAGCAAAAGGCATTTTTCTTGAGCACAGTTTTAGCACTTCAGCTGATTGCATTCAAAAGTCTATACTAATCAGCAGAGGCCTCACTGTAAATAAACATGAAATATTGTACAGATTCAGATATTTTCTTGACACAAAAGCACTGCAAGCTGGAGAAGATAATGGTGTGCTCATCTTTGTCCACAAATTACCAAGATTTCTTCTCATTTTTGGTTTGAATATGGAGAAAACAGTGTCTCTCTCACCATGTTTGAAATTTTCTAAATGATAGCTTGATTACTGGAGCTCACCAGAGGTCACATATGGTGCTGTGTCCCTTAGTGGCACTCCTGTTACTGATCATGATTATATTCAGCCATGATAAAAAGCCATATTTGTACTCCAGTGTTACTGCCAAAATTAATGACTATTCCCCTTCAGATTAAGTTTTCTATAATTTAAGAAATTATAGATTAATTTCTATAATTAAGATTTCTGATACCATAATCACATGAACAGTTGCACTGATAAAGCTAAGAAACATCATAATTCCTCCCTTAGCCTGGAGTCAGGAAGAAGTAACTGAGCATAGGGGAAGCAAGGCAGACCTTAAGTCAGTTCAGCCCCTGAACACTTTGCAATATGAATCCACATGCTAAGATATATTTTCTTAACATAGTAAGACGTAATAGCATACAAATTACAAATTATTTTAAACTAATTAACGTGTCTCTTGTAAACAACCATAGTTGACTTATCTAAAATAGTGCTCCTACTGTATGTTTGTTAAAAGCAAAATTTTAATGGCATGCAGTTCTCTAAGGATTACTTCCTCCCTTTCATCCAACAATCCATCTGAATTTTTTGAAGACTCTGCTTGGCAATGGTAATTTTCCTCCATAAAGTTCATGAAAAGATAAAAACCATATAAACTGCACAAAAGCGGTAAATAGGACAGATAAGCACTGTCATTGCCAATTTTTTCCAGACAACACCAAGTATGGAGTATTTGTAGGATTGTCACTAATCCTGCAAATTTTTGCTTCACCCATAATATCTATATTCATCAAATCCTCTTTATCCACAGTGTGCTCTTACAATGATTTGCCAGTCGACCCATCAGCCTTGGTATATATTAACTAGGTTATGCCTTGATTGCTTCTGTCAACTGGGAGAACAAGCTGTGGTCAGACTCAACATTTCAGACTTTGGATGTAGGAAGAAAAGCCAGGACAGCTATGAAACTTTCCTAACTCACTGCATTAAGAGTCATCTCCTCATGCAACATCCTCCATTGTGGTTCAGAACAAAGCAACCCTTAACCTTTTCACTTAAACCCTAGAAGAGACTGTATTAGCAAACTTAAATATTACTCAAAGCTTTCTGACTTATCTGGACCACTTCTCCACATGGCTGATGTTTGTACTGAGACTCACATAATACCATGTCCTGCTACTAGGCAGACGGAGCCTTGGAAAACAGCTAAAGAAGGCAGTGAATTTCACAGAAGAGGGACTTTCCGGGTGGTTGGTTGTAAAGGCAAGTTTATCCACGTTCTTCTGCAAGCCAAGGTCAAATTTTCAGTCAACATTACATCTTCTCTACCAGGGCTATTCTTTTGACAGGGGGCTCCAGCTCCAACAGAACAGCATATATGAAGATTGAGCCATAGGAAACCACAGGATGCAATAAACTAAACAGCTCTCAAAAACAAGAGAGTGGATTTCATGTAGGTCATGTCAGCCCTGGGAGGTAGTCTCATATCCTTTAAGAAGGCAAGAGGCGAAAAAATGGAAAGAGCTAGGCAAGTTTCAATGAAATATGCAATCATCTCTCTTAGCCTCTCTTTCCTCTGTGAAAGCTTCCTCCCACTGACACATCAAACTTCTACACTGTCGTGGTTTCAACCGTAAATCAGCCACGCAGTTTGCTACATGGAGAATCGAAAGAATGCAACTCCCACAGGTTGAGATAAGAACAGTT
>JANRGW010049863.1:30577-52413 GCA_024733675.1 Psilopsiagon aymara | reverse complement strand
CTCCTGGAGCAGAGGGAAGAAAAAGGGGGAAGTGAGTGAACAAACTGCGTGGCTGATTTATGGCTTAAACCACGACAACTGGAAAGGACTGGAATGTCATACCAGAGCCTCATTTGGCCCCAAAACATGAATGTGTTCCAGTACTTCTTCCAAACAAGTTGTGGTTAAGAAAATCAAGAACTCAGCATGACAGGAAATCCTGGTACTGCCAGGGTAGCTGTAGAATGAAAAACTGATTTTCACATGCATTTGGTAGCTATACCTAATAGTTTTCAATTCAAACATACCTACTAATATCTCACTTCTATATGTTAGTGCCAGATTTCTTCCTTGAGCATTAATATCATCAATAAATTTATCACACTCAGTAAAATGCTTTGATCAAATTCTTAAATTGAAAACAAAAGTTTAGACAGACTGCTCATAGCATTAAAAATACGTTTATAGTTCAACTAAATTGGAGAAATATGGGTTTGATGGATGGACTACTAGATGGATAAGGAATTGGCTGGATGCCTGCATCATCCAAAGAGTTACAATCAACGGCTCAGTGACTAAATGGAAACAAGTTGTATAATTCTAGGGTCTCCTATTGGAGCTGATAGTATTAAATATCTTCATCATTGACGTAGTGGGACTAAGCGCACTCTCAGCAAGTTTACAGATGACACTTAGCTGATGGTTTGCTCCATCCCTGGCAGTGTTCAAGGCTGGGTTGGACAGTGCCTTGGGTGGCATGGTTTAGTGGGAGGTGTCCCTGCCCATGGCAGGGGGGTTGGAACTTGATAATCTTAAGGTCCTTTCCAACCCTAACTATTCTATGATTCTATGATTTACTCGCTTGAGGCAAGGGATGGCATTCAGAGGATCTTTAACAGACTTTATGTGTGGGCACATGTAAACCTCATGAAATTCAACAAGGCCAAGTGCAAGGTCCTGCACATGGCCCAGGCAATCCCCAATATCCATAGGGACTAGGGGGTGAATAGATTGAGAGCAGCCCTGCAGACCATGACTTAGGGGTACTGGTGGATGAAAAGCTGGACATGAGCCATCAATGTGTGGCCTACAGCCCTGAGAGCCGGGCATAGTCTGGACTGCATTGAAGAAGCATGACAAGCAGATCAATGGAAGTTATTCTCCCCCTTTACTCCACTTTGGTGAGACCCCACCTGTAGTACTGTCCAGTCCTCAGGTTCCCAGTATAAGAAAGATAGGGACCTGGTAGAGCAGGTCCATAGAAGGGAAAAATAAACATCATCAGAGGGCTGGACATCCCTCCTGTGAAGAATGGCTGATAGAGTTGGGGTTGTTCAGCTGGAGAAGAGATGGCTCCATCAAGACCTTATCATGGCCTTTCAATATCCACAGGAGACTTACTTACCAAACGACTTATGAGACTTTTTAGCAATGCCTGTAGTGACAGGACAAGGAGGAATGGTTTAAAATTGAAGGAGGGTAGACTTAGATCGGACATTAGGAATAAATTCTTTACTGTGAGGGTGGTGAGACACTGGAACAAGTTGTCCAGAGAGGCTGTGGATTCCCACCACTGGAAGTGTTGAAGGCCAGGTTGGAATGGGCTTGGAGTCGTCTGTTCTAGTGCAAGATGTCCCCCGTTATGGCAGGGAGAGTGGATTAGATAATTTTTAAATGCCCTTTCCAACTCAAACCATTCTCTAGTTCTCTGATTCAATTAATTTACAATGTACATCATATAGCTTATGACACAAACAGTTTTGAACTAAATATGTTACATTATCCAACTGGTATATTATATCCAAAACATTTTCTAATCTGTTTAATAGATGAATTAGTGGACTATTCCATGGGCACACAGATTAAGATTAAGAAGGTGATGAAGAGGGGACCACCTCACTGTAGAATGTAGTTTTATTCAAGTACAAATTCAGGAAAGAATTTCCTCGGAGGAGAAGATTAAAAATTACTTTAAAAAACACTGACAGAGACTGAAGATAAGAAAAGCTATTTGTGAGTCCTTTTGTCTATTAGATCTTTTTCTTCCTTTTAATATTATAACACATACTGATGATACAATGGCTTTAATGAGGTGGGCCAAATATTCTGACTAGTACACGTAACAAGTAGAGTAAAATCTTGGTGCCTGCACCAAGTTTGGTTTATAAACTTTTGTATTTTCCTGCATTCCAACATACATTTTTTATTACTTACATTACTTAATTGCTGTGGGGGTTGTGTAACTGTAACTTTCAGGCAATATGCAATCAGGATAAAATAATCATTATCTGTTCAATTTTCATAGCTGAATCATTCAAGATAACAATTTAAATCTATGAAATACCAGAACTGAACAAATACCAATTTTCAAGATGGAACATGTCATATAAGGGTCACTTTTACAAGAATGCACTATATTATACAAGAACACACATATTACCCTACCTGTCAGGTATGTTTGCTCATGCAACTCTGTGATGCTTAATAACTCTGCCTTCTGTTGTTGACAACTTTTTCTTGCCTGGTGCCATTTCAGAGCTGCCTCAGAGTTTATCTGGTATTGGACATTTGTTAACGGATCTGTATTCCACAATAAATCAACACTATTAACTGTAGGGAGAAAAAGAAATGCTGTAAGTGATCGTGAAGACGTAGCCAGAAAAAATATAGAATGAATTGCATAGCAAAAATACACAAAACCTAAACACTGCTATAGTCAACAGGTTTGAAAGGAGCCCTGAGGCTCTGTAATATATTAGTAAACCCAGGGCAGGGCTAAACCATGACAGCCCTGTTGAACAGTACAAAGGTAATGAAACAAGGTCACCGTTTTCTCTTGTGGAACAAAGCTGCTGTTTAAGGTGGAGCATAAGTGGCTAAAGTCACACTAAAAAAGCTGATTTGCCCCTGTGGCAAAAGAGACTAAAAACTTCCACACTCATGTGAGCTAAGATATACATCAAGCAGACCACTTATATATATATTTTTTTTCCCCCCAGTATTTTCCACTGATTTGAGGTACTATTTAAAGTGGCTATGGATCTTACTACAGGTAATCAGACCCAGGCACGGAATGCAAAACTTGCATTATCAGCATCCATCTCACACTTTCATGCAGTTCCTGATTTGTCTTATGCATGTATCTGACATAACATCATGCTTTCTTCTCTGCCATGTGACCTAAGAGTGATCTCCAGGATTACCTGACCTTAGCACATTCAGGCAATGCCAAAGCAGTGGAAACATTATGCAGCATTAGAAGCAGTCTCCCAAGATACCACACTGCTTTACACTGCTCCAATCTCTCCTGGCTCATCTCAATTGAATCTCCATAAAAAGCAGGAGAAAACAGTGTGACCTTGCCCTGCCGAGAATGGAACCTACAGGAGGCCAAAGGAGTGAGCTGAATATCGCATAAAGAGATTAAAGTTGCAGGACAAAAGCAGAATATAGTAGAGGTCACTGCATGCCTGCTGACAATAGGAAAACGACTGAGATTCCTGCAGCCTGTATCAGAGTTTTTCAAGTTGCAAACTGTGAAAAAATTGAGAGAAAGGTCTTTTCCTTTTCTGAATTCAGAGAGCTCAGAAAACTTGAGTGTGCAAATAAGAGGAAAACAGTATAATAAACAAACTCAAGACAAAGGATGATACTTGTAAAATGTCAACAGGTCAGTAACCAGTTCCACTTTTTCCTGTATTAATTCTGATAGTGTATAGATAGTATGCAGTGCTTCGTTTCTAATTACCCTTATAACAAATACAACCTACTGTAATAATGACATTTGACTAAAAATCGTTACTTTCATCCCATTATTGTTATCAGCAAACCAACTTCTGTCCAAAATGTTTTATGACTATCAGAAGGCCAAATTTCTTTGCTACTCTGTGTTCTACAAGACCATAAACTCTTGTGGACAAGCACAGCCCAGGATGGAAGAGACTGCAAAAATAGTCTATAATTCAATAAAGAAAACTGCTTCTGACTTGAAATAAAGGGGTTTAGAAATCTTGTACATTAATACAGAGGAAGAGGTAAACAAGTCTCGGGCATTCATCCAACCTTCCACCTCACTCCCCCAGTCGCTGACTTGCATATGGTGCTCTCCTGTAGAACTTTGGTCTTTCTAAACCTTGGAAAATTTTGTTTAAAGATATTTGAGTTCTATGAGATCAAATGCCCTCACGGGGCAGGATTCTGGAAAATCTATATTATATTGTTTAAAGCTTAGTATCCCTAGAGTCAGAAGATAAATCACTTCTCTGGAATGATATATTTTTGTATCTAAATTAATGTTAAACTACATTTGTCCTTAGTACATGCCTGGAAAAGGAAATAAAATCTGAACTTTATCCTTACACAGACGAATTCAGCACACATTCTTTGTAGACAATCAAATTATTAAGAACTAGCAGTTTCCACTACAATTATTAACAAAATCTCAGAAGTAAAATATAGTAAATTGGAAAATTTCACCCATATCTTTTTAAGTTCTCAATCTTTAAAGCAAAGCAATGCAAAAATGCTTTGAATTTCAGGTATAGCCCTTGTCAGACAAGTTCAAACCTACAGGAAAAGCATGAGTCCTGACCAATGGAGACATTTATGACATTTATAATTTTTCAAATTATAACGACAACATGATTATCGTGTCAAAATATATTATTTCTCCTGAATTGGAAAATGGAAGGCTCTTGAGAGACTTTCGTTTCAAAAATGCAAGCTGAAATCTGGCCTTTGATTAGCAGTGACAATGAAGTGTTCTTGTTCAGCTATCCATCCAATGCAAGCTGCACTCCCAGTCCTCACAAGCAGCATGAATACCTTCATGGCAAATAAAAACTGAATCTAAATCTTGTTAAGCAGTGTATAAAATAACTGCCATTGCTTCCTCTCTGAGCATACAGTAGGGAAGGAATCTCATTATAGACACATTACAGTTTATTATATACAATCTTTACAACGGTATATAATGCTGCCAATAGCAGAAAAGTCCAAATTACACTAAATTTCCTTCACATGCTTATTTTCACTTAGGTATCTTTTCCCAAAGTGCTCCTTTCTTTATTTTTGCTAGAAAAATTTGTGACATCCAAAGTCAGGTTAAGAGTACCAGACAAATCAGAAGAAATGAAAACAATTAACCCCATATTACTTAGTTGATCAATTCATCAGGCATTTGAACCAGACATAAAACCACAAACAAAACCCCCTTAAAAACATCTTGAAACAGAAGCATGAGGGAAAATCCTGTCATAAAAAAATAAGCTCAGTATTTTTGAATTAATACAAAGATGTAAGTGGTAAATGCTCCATCCCTGGCAGTGTTCAAGGCCAAGTGGACAGAGCCTTGGGCAACATGATCTAGGGTGAGGTGTCCATGGCCTTGGCGGGGGGGGGGGGACACTAGGTGATCTTAAGGTCCTTTCCAACCCTAAACAATCTATGATTCTATGTAGATTTGTCCAATAATTAACAAACCAGGCTAAAAGACTATTTAAATATTTCCACATTCTCTGCACTTCTTGTTTCCTTCCTAGTTTTCTGAAAATTGTATGCATAACTTATACAGCTTTCTAAATTCTTCACAGAAATTCTAGTTCTTTCATTTGTCAAGAAAAAGGCCTCAATGGTCTTTTGCCCACTTGAATACATCTATATGCACACTCACTCTTCTGATGATCTTACACTATGCAACCTGTTTTCTTCCCCAACACCCAGTTTTGTATTGCAGCAACACATAGCTCAAAAAGACACAATGTAACATGAAAAACCCCAGTACTTCCTAGGCTACTAAAAATTGTTTGATGTAGCAACATTTCTCAGTTTGTTCCAGTAGGATTTAGGTCTCTATTCTCATTGTTTCAGCATCTCTTTTAAAAGCACTGAATAAAAGGTCTGACTCACGATTATGTTACCTCCACTGGTCAGGTTTCTTCACCTCTACTGTGTATAAAACCTGTTGTAAGTATCATCTTATGTCCTCTTAATTTCAGAAAATATTTGAGAATGAAAAAGAAAGCAACTAATTCAATTGTGATAATTTCACTGTATGTCCAGCCCCTGGGATGAACAGCTTGCAACACATTGGTGATTATATCAGCACCATTGCTCCCCGAGACAGCTTAAGAAACAGCAAACACTTCAATCTTATTAAAGAACCTTACATACAAAGACTTAAGCATTCTATGTTTAAAGGTGCTGTTAAGGTTTATTAACTTATCACTCTCTCATGCAGTGTATTCCTCTTTCATAGGGCTGACTAAAACTTCTGCAACCACAGGCTGTCTCTCATTAAAATATATGACTCAAACTTGAATATTTTATAGCCAGTACTGAAGAATCAGGAAGGAAACATGCAGACAATCAGCATAAAGCAGCTTTTTCCAAAAACAATCACAGCCATCTGAATGGATTTCCTTGAATTATGCCAAAGAATTAAACAACATTTTAATTACGCCTCCTATTTGCTATACTCAAAGAATGCTAGACAGGTAATGTGCTTAAGTTAATCTTGCATATGCTCTATAAATGGGACTGATACTCCCAACATGGGTTTAACACCTTGAAAGTAATACTGGCAGATAAAAAAAACCCCACAAAAAAAACCAAAACAAAACAAAAACCAACAACAACCAAACAAACAAAAAACACAAAAAAAGACAAAAACCAAAACAAAATAAAAACCAACAACAAAACCAACAGCCATGCAGTTTTTATTTGTGTAAAATAAAAAATGCAACATCCATGGAAATCAGGACACTAATCTTTCTTCATCAAACCAGTTAAGCTCAACATGAACTGTTTTCCTCACATCAAAGGAAAGACATATTTTTCTCCTTAGCTCTGACTGTGGTCAGTTGGAGCTTTACCACAAAACACAATAATAAAGAAGAAGGGAGGGAGAAGTGCTACTTCTCTCAGCAAGACAATAGAAGCAGCAGCTTGCAGAAAAAAATGCTTAGTGCATATCTTACAGAAGTTCAGAGAAACTATTTTATACTCAAACCTTGCAACTTAGAACATAAATACTTCTCACTGATTTTAAATGCTGAACTACAATGAAGCACACAGATTTGGGAAATACTGTGGTAAGTACAAGGTTCATATAAGCTCCTTCGTGTTTAAAAGGCAAGTTATTCCACAAAGTAGTCTTCATTTTCAATTAAGCTACGCTCTAGCTTCTAATATTGCTGCACAAATTTCTGCATGGCTTTTGCCTATGCTAATGTCACATCTATGCTAATCTTTACATCTAATTAACTTTCTATTTAAGTTAATGGTGTAATTACAGATTCCAGCATATGATTAACATACACAGAGATGTAGTTGGTCATTCTTTTTATTCTGAGCTCTATATTTGCATATTTAAGTAGTTCCTAAAAGGATAACAGGCTAAATAGAGACAGAAAACTGCACTATTTCAAAACGTATTTTGTACAGTAAAGCACGTGATAAGAACACCAATGAATAACAGTACAGCAAAATGATGAATAAGCAAAACTTACATTTCAATGGGCAAAATCCATACATCTTGTCAATATCAAAATCTGAAGTGGTTCCACACCAGAACCAGCCATCTGATCTGCCAGCATTTGTGCAGTCAGCATACCATTTATCACCAAATTTAAAAGGGAATACACAAGGTGCTCCATTGGCATTTCCTTTCACTGTGTAGATATCTAAGGAGACACAGCAATTTAAAAATGCTTATGAGCAGTAACAATCATGGGACATAGTTCAGCTTTATGATCATATTATAGCATAATATCTAGCTTGGTATACAAACTATACTAGAAATGGGACTTTGACAACTATATTCTCTAGGTCTAAGCTGATACCCATGTTCACAATGAGACAACTTTTTATTGCTTAAGGAAACCTGAACCAGACGAGCTCGCTGAGCCAAGACAAGTACATTCCCATGCTAAATTTTGTATGCATAACAGTCATAAGTATAAAATCCACAGTTAAACAATTTTCTTTTGCAGCACAAACAACTGCTGATATTTTTGTTAATAACTGACTCAGTTGCTGACCATTGTAGACAGTAAAGAGCATGTACACATCAACTTGAAAGATACATACCACTAAGTGCTATACTATATCCAAATAAAATTTCCATTTTTTGCTTTGTCAGAAATATGACTTGAGGAAACTTATCAAAGTAACTAAAGCATTCTTCTGTGTGTGCACATATGTACATGCATTCATGAGAGGACACACAGAGAACATTACTTGACAGGGACTATTAGAAAGGTGACATACGAAGGTCAGTGCCCCACAGACCTGCTGGAAAACAAAGGAGGAAGAAATGGCAGACCATCATTCCATCCCCCCCACCTCCTTTCACATAGTTTGCTTGGATATGGTTCTTTTATTCTGGATTTAGACCAAGGATAGTACTGTGATCAGCCATTGTGTAAACCATAGAAAATGCATCCATACCTCCCCCTGTGACCATGTCTGTTTTTCAATGATTAATAAATGGGAAGCCAAATGTATTCCCACACACTTATCATAAATATATGTATATATGTATGTATCTCACACATAACTTTTTCAAATTTAACTACTTCAAAGATATTGTTTCTTTGTTTAACGTTTCAGCACCAACTCTGAGACTCACTTCAAACACTTAGGAAGGCATCCTTTATATGCTGGAGCTGAAGATACCAAGAGTTAACTGAATCCTCACAGCATTATTAATATTTGCTCCCCAAGGAAGAAAACCATAATCACAGACTATACACTTACACTACATCTTTCTGTACATGTGTATTAAAAGATAACATTAACTGTTGTGTAACAGTTATGTTCTAAATAACTGCAGGCTTTTTTACCCTCTCCAAATGAATAACTACCATGAATGGTTAATTATCTATCAGGCCTTTGACAACTTGGAAAAGAAAGCAAAATGAACACCTCAGAAAACATATAACACACACTCAGGTATTGCTGATTTAACCAGAAGTCACACTCACTGATAATTAATGAGATGAAGCAAATTCCCCTACACTTCCAGATATTTTAAACAGATACGCAGAGAAATGAGTTGGAAATACAGAAATTAATTCATAGAACTTTACCTTCATAGCCTCGAGAACACAGATCGTCTGTGGTTCCGTAGACTTTCCACCTACTCCATAAACCAGATCCCTTGTACAGCATAATATTCCTTTCCTGTCTGTTTCCATAGTTGAAAAACAAATCTTCCCCTTGGATTGCAAAAAGAGTCTCATTTCTGCATTCCCATCGCTGAAGTTCACTAGCCTTGTCACAAGGATACAGAGTGATCGGAACCCAGTCTGTCTTCGAAGGCACTCCCAAGCACAATTTGAATGCTATGCTCATAAGCTGGTGATCTGAGACCCACCTGAATTTTTGTGACTCATTTTCTTGAACGCAAGGAGCAGTAGTCACTGAATTAGAACTTAGAGCTAGTACACAGCGCTTGTGTTCTTCGTTATATATTAAAAAGATGCTAGTATCTGCAAGACAAAAAACACAGGAATCATTTGTAATCTTGCCTACTATCTAAATGAAATACAAACCTGGACATTACTCATGGGGTTAAAATCTGTTCAGCAAAAGGAGATATGGTTGCCCTGTGGTCTACACCTTTCAAAGTAACCATCGAACGCACCTAGTTCAGATGTGAGGCCATTTCAAACACTTTGCTTCAGTGGAAGCATCCACACTCAAAAGTGCAAGGCAGCAAAGATGCAGACCTAGCGTCTCCTGTAGCATTAAAGCACAGGTTAAAGTGAAGAGAAAAAAATGCACTCATGGTATTATTCCAAGCTGGACCTATGGGAGTTACTAAAACAGGGGACTGCATATACTATGCACTGCAGATCCTGACTATGAGCAGTCCAAGCAGTACTGGCTCCTTGTTCCTAGCTCCCAGACATGAGGAGATGACAACAGCCACTAAGGTCTTCAGGCTCCATTTCCCCACCTAGAGGAGCTCTGCTCCCATGGGCTCTGCTAAAATCCTCATAGTCTTAACTGACGGGAAGGATAGTTTTTTAAACCTTACACACAAGCTACCTGTAGGGCTAGAATAGCATATCCATTTTTCCTTTCTCGCATTTCTCCAGTTTGAATGAAACAATGGCAATAACGTGATTTGCCATCATCAGGTACGCCCCTTAATAACTTACAACAATCTCTGAGGCTCTTCATAGCTCCCAAGGTTGTTCATCCCCCTGTGCTTCACAGCATGCATTCTCATGTAGTCAAGGTTTATTTCAAAATTGTAATCATTAGAAAAGTTTTCAGCATCTGTTACACTTGGATGTGTGAAGGAGAGCAACATTTCTGAGCTGGTCTTGCCCAAAGACTGAGAATTTCTACTCTCCGATCCCCCTGAAAACCATTTTAGCGCATTAACTTAACAGTTCTCTCTGATACTGGTTCACATAATGTCACAGGATGCACAAAGTCTTAAAACTATATTTTAACTGAGCTACAAGCTAGGAAAGAGGAACACTAATTTATATGACTCTGGGGATTGAAGTTGATTAAGAAATATTTTGGTGTATGATTACCAAATTAAACAAATCATATAATAGTGAAATATTTAAGGAGAAAACAGGTTATCCACAGAAAAATTTCTCTGCTGAGGCTCCAGTGTGGAAATGATCATACTTTTATGCAGAAGAACAATCACCTGGGAATAAATAACCTCTCTCTCATAGAACAAGCTGACCTAGGCTTATCTCATCCATGGTTCAGTTTCCTTCTCCTGTCCTTTGGCTTCCAACCCACTGGGATGTAGTGCAAAACTGATGAGCACTGAGGACAGAAATTACTCCCTTTTGCCAATCTGTTTTACTCACAGACAATACAAGGAAATGTATAATTATCATTCCTGGTGATAATTTTTTCATTCCTCTTTTCTACTAGCATTTAGCACAATGTTACTGTAAACTGATACATGCAATGCTTGCAACTCTCCTTTTCCTGAAATCTTATTTGAAGTTCCTGGGTAAAAGAGACATCAGGCATGTGTAAAAAACACTGCCTGATCTTTCAAACTCCTAAAATTGTATTTGTCACCTAAAATAACATTCCTTATTTTATGCAGCTTATAGTGTAAAGGATGCTATGCATGTGAGAAAGGTAGCCCAAAGTCAACAGCCTGAATTGCTACACTCAAGCCTGAAAAGGAGTAGAGTTTTGGCTTCAGAAACAAGGTTAGACAGGTGAAAAAAAAAGTCTGGCTGCAGCTGTGGGGTGAAGGCAAATCTTTAGCCCTCTGCTATTCTGACTACATATTTAAGAAGTGTTAGCGATGTGGAAACACAGCACGAATTCTTATACAAGGGCCCCAGCACACGCAAGGCTCTGACAGGGAATATTATAAAGGTAAGCAGCTAAAGGGCCAGCATAGTCTAGCAGGCATTGACAATAAGTTGGCACCAAAACACACCAGAACAGGCTGCAGAGGCAGCTGTGGCTAAGAGTATAGTTGCACAATTTCCTCCCCCTCAGAGTTGCTCCTGTCTCAGCCATGACCATACAGCAGACTTGTAGCATGGTCTTCCATTCCTCTAGTTTACAGCTTCATTTCTGTGTTTGCATTGCCTGCTTGGACACAAAAGGGGATTCTCATACAACACATTCTGTGTGAGTTATTAGGTAGTCTAGAGGTATATGAAACAAGCTAGGTATTTGTGCAACACTTCCTATGCCCTGCCAACTCTTCTCTGTAAACACCTATCACTCCTGTCAACATGATGAGCTGTATCTGTAAAATGGGCTGAGCAGAATTACTCATATAGCCATCAACTGTGTTTCACTGATATGTAGCAGCATTTTTTATTGAGCTCCCACAGCAAGGTGCCATTCCTCACTATAGAGGGGCTGTAGGATGGTCCACCACAGTGTGATGATGAATACCACAATCTTGGTACTTTGAAACCTGCCCCCAGAAGGAGGTTCTTTAAAATGCAAAGGCACAGGAGCCAACTTACCTCACCATCATAAGCCATGCAGGGACATCTAGAATCTTTTCCCTCAGATGTCCAAGTAGGTCTTGTGAGAATTTTTCTCACAGGTCTTCATTTTCCTCCACCCACCACAATGTGACTATTTGCCTATCTCTAGCCCCAGCTTATATCTGAAGGATTGTGCCAAGTACTGTAAAATCTCTCTGGCCAAGTATCTTTCCCATATATTTCCAGTATGCCAAGGTAGCTTCACATTCTGCAACACTTGCAAACTATCACAGACTGCGCAAGTGTAAATCAAGCAGTAACTCATGAAGCAGCTAGAGCATTACCAGTATTGAACGCTAATGGAGAGCACCAGAAGAGCACACCAAAAGCCGGAAACAAGAGAGGGGCAAGCAATGAAGCAGCAAGCAGGCAGGTTGATTGTGCTCTCCGTTGATAAATGAAGAATGTCCTACAATGATTGCTGCTAATTACACAAAGCAAGGAAGGCAGTGTCACGAAGTTTCGTTTTAGTAGATCTCAAACTGGGGAGTGGATGATGCTTTGAGTGAGAATTTTGGTAAGGGTAAATGCAAAGCTTCCACCGAAAAAATAGCTCTGTGCTGGAAATGATGGCAATTTCAGAGTGAGCAAGTTAAAGCTCCAGGTTTTACCAAGAAGCACAGCTTTCACCTGTTTTCACAGCTCTAAATATACCAATTCCTCAGCTACCTTAACATGACCCCAGGAAAGCCACCTGCCAAAACCAGGTCCCCACACCCAGAGAGGACCAGAGGACTGGAGGAAAGGGAAGCCCCAACACCAAGCCCTTCCACAAACCTCAGTGGTGAAGAACCTCCTGGGGGAAAACTGGGTGATGGTGTTAAATTGATCAGGGATCGAGTCCGCAGAGCAGTGGGGTAAACTGAGGCACTGCTGGTGACGCCCTTGTTTGGCATCCACAATGCCATGGGCACCCAAAAGGCCACCTCCTTGGGCACCTTTGCTCACCGGGCACCTCAGTGTGTGGGTGAGGAGAGGCTGACAGCTGAGAGAGGCTCGAGGGGAGGCTCCCCTCAGGCAGCACCGAGGGGGTTAAAACGGCCGCGGCTTCTTCACCTGCAGGGACGCTTCCCGCTCCACCGCCCTCATCTCCCAGGTCAGGCTGGGCTAAGTGCCCCCCGGGACCCCGTTCTGCTCGCTACGCGTCTCCTCCCGCACAGCCCCTGCGGGCACTTACCCAGCAGCGGAAAAACCCGGGGGAGAAGTGCGAGAAGCAGCAGGAGCAGGGAGGGAGCCATCGCCGCAGCTTCGCCCGCGGAGCCCCGCCGCTGAGCAGAGGGCTTCCCGCCGGGCAGGTCCCCTGCACTTGTGAAGGGCTGGTGGATCAGGGGAAAGCTCTGGACTCGAAATGATAAGAAAATATCCTGTCACATGGGGCGTTTTGAAATAACAGGAATTCGCTGTTCAAACTTTGCTTTCCTAAGCTGATTTTTTGCCCCCTCAGCGGAGGGAAGAGCCTCCTTCCAGGAACATGCAGGTGATAAAGTGGTGATAGCTGAGAGGAGGGCTGTTTTTCTCGTTGTTGCCGTTGTTGGTTTGGGGTTTTTTTATCCCCTTTGCGACCCTGCCAGCGTTGCACGTGGGTCAGTGGTTTGGTTTTTTTTTTCCAAGAAAATTAGGCAAACCCGTGCCAAGAGAGCAGGACATCTCTCTCCTTTCCTCCTGAGGAAAGCCCCTGCTCGAATGAACGGGTTTCTCTCTGGGGTGAGGGCTGCAAAAGTAGCAGAGACCTAATTTTGGGAATCTGGGACTTCTTCCTTCTCCCCCTCAGTTCCCCCATCACACGGGCGAGCAGGTGGCAACGCGGGGGGGGCGGGGTGTTCTCGGGGCAGCAGGACTAGGAGAGAGCGGGCGGGTTGGGGGATGCACAGGCTTAAAATCTCCTAAAGAGGCGTTTTCTGAGCTCAAATAAAATCAAACAGATTTCTATTTACGTATCATTCATTCTCGTGGCTGTGGTGGACGTATCTGCTGTTAACAGGATGCAAATCTTGCTTGTGAATCAATGTGAGAACAAACAGAACCTTGCTTACTCTCTGGGTTTTCACAAACTGAAGCACCTAGCACCTAGGTGACTGGGATTAAATAATCTTTATGAAAAGGTGCCTGCAGAGCACAATCTGCCTTGAGGTTTTTTTGCAGCTTTTTGCTGTGCTGGGTAAGGGGCCTCCCCATGTGCTTTTTTGTGGGGAGCAGCAACTTATTCCTTAGAGGCTGTTATCAATATACAGTCCAAAGGGTCACAAATGGATTTAAATCATCAGTCTTACTGCTGTTTTACATACGGAGGCTTTCGTAACATATGGGACTTCAGCATAGTGATATAGCATACCTGAATAAGCAAAGCATCAAACCTACCATTTGCAATAATAAATAAACAATAGAGCATGTTGTAACAGCAGCTCTCCCTATACTGTCATGCACTCAAATATCTCTGGTAAGTGTTAAAAATCTCCAAAAACCTTCCTGCTGAAAGTTCTAGGCGGCAAAGTGGAACACATCCAGGGAAACACCTAGGCGAGATTAGCATAGAAGGAGAGAGAAGTACTTCAACAGTATTAGAGGAGAACTGATGAAGTCCAAGCTCATTTGAAGTCAATTATGAAAGTCACATTAACATCAGAAGGGATTCCAGCCAGGCACTTCAGCTGTGCTAGGCCCTCCTGTAGAATACGTGCAGGGAATGAAGAGGAAGTGCTTCATAATTTCTCCTGACATCTGTGGACCCATGTAAAGGTCAGGAACAGCCTGGCCTGGGGACAGGAGGTGGGAAGTATTTCAGCCACAATCGGCAATGTTCTGTATAGTTATGTTGATGAATTCTCATCTGGGAAACTTCATCTCTTGCTGCAGGATATGGTAGTTATTTATTATTCACTATTTGCAATGGCCCTTATGCTGAACGACTAAAAGATCCAAGTGCCTGCACTGAGGAAATTACAGCTAACAGCCATTGTACAATTCAGAAATTAAGAATTTCTCCATATCCTAGCACTACCCCCTTTAAAAAATTCAGGCATTCAAATCACATATGAAAAGTGGGTTTAGACATAGAAGAAAAAAGTATTTTCCAGTCACCTTAATGTTTGCTTGCATATTTATTTTACTAGCAGTTAACACCTGGAAGCCCAGGAAAGCATCTAGTGCTGGAAGGAACAAGTCAGAAGATAGAGAATAATTCTGCTTTCCCAACAGGATACTTCTGTTTGTAAGATGGTCACTGAAAGTCTGGGAATTCATGGTATTCTTTTGACCCAAAATAAACAGAAGGGAGACACTGTATGAAGTTCAGTCTGAATGCAAGTACAACTGCTACAAAAGTCTTTAGATTAAACCCAGATGATTCAAATGGCAAAGAGGGCTGCACATAACTGAAGTGCATATGCGTGTCGCAAGACTAGGCAGAAAAACAGAAGCAAGTAGATGAGTAGTTATACCTATTATGCAGTCAGTGGCTGTACCAGGAATGAAACATACTCTGAAGTAACAGAAGCAACTGTATTGGGACATTCTTGGAGATTCTCAAAACTGAACTGGACAAGGAGCTGCATAACCTGATCCAAATTTCAAGTTAGCCCTGCTTTGGAGAGAGGGCCATACTAGATGACTGCCAGAGGTACCTTTCAACCAAAATGAGACATCGGAAGAGCTACATCCAAGGCAAGTATTCCAGCCTTTTTGGGGATCTGTGCCTCATCGAATTAGCTCCCTTCCTGATTTGAAAACTGCCATTTCCTCATTGTCCTTTGCACATACTAGATAAACTGGCACTTCAAAACTATTTTGCTATATACACACCTGCCTAAAATGGCACAGGTCTCGAATAAGCTTATTCACACAACCTCTGCATCTCATCTGCAGCATACTCCTCAACAGTTATGTCTGGATGTGGCTTGCTGTTTGAGAATCATCACACAAATACGTGAATCAAATTCTGATCTGATCTAGTCCAAGAGATTTTTCCTCTCTTGAGACAAAAGGGTTCAGAAAAGTCTCAGGCTGCAGAGATTTGTAGGCAAATAGTTACCAGAAGTCCAATTTGCTAAATAACTAATGGCAGGATGCATGCCCTATTTAGACATATGTTTTCATCTCTCCATGGATAACAAGCTGGCTGCCATTTACGTTTGGAACAGAAAGGCCTAAATTCCTTTGAAACAGGTCAGACGCTCTCTGCTTCTTTCATATCCAGTACTTGCAAGTGGTGACTCTTCCTGCCAAAATCCCTGAAATCCTGAAGTCACAGTGGCCCATGACTTTGATAATGAACAAAAGGATGCAAAGTTCAGTCTAAAAGAAATCATATCCCGACCTGAAACATAATATGTCTATTTTGTGTCAAACTAAAAAAGCTGCATTGGTTCTTTCACATTTGCATCAAAGATGGGTTTTGATGTTTTTGTATGGGAACCTGTATTTCTCAGAAGGAATTCAATAGTTTTCTATACATTTGTAATGTTTTCATGGTCATACATTATAAACACAGACTCGAGAATAAAATGTGCATCGTTTGCATCCTCACTATTATCACAATACCTGTACTGTATTGAGAAGCTCCATAAACAAGACGCTGAGCAGGGGAAAAAAATGAATTGGGGAATAGGCAAAGCAAATATTTCCTTTTTATCCAAATCAGATTCCTGTGAAATGTTATTCAAAAAATGATTTTGAAGTTTCTAATTTCTAAAACCCAAATATAATGAAATGTTTTAGGAAGGAAAACAATCAAGGCTTCAATATCTGTCACCAGAGAAACTTTACCGAGCAAAACTCCCTTGAGGATACCATTAGTATCATGTACAATATTCACTTTAAATCTAACTAATGCAGCCTTCAATCTGTGCTTTAAATTTAAAAAACAAAACAAAGCAAACCAAAACAAAACCACACTCCATTAAAAAGTCCAGCATTCTCCCTTTACTACAAAGCAGGTATGTTGCTGGTCCTTGCATATACTTTAACTGCTTCTTGACTATACATAGCTATTGGAATGTACGTATACAGACACAATTTCTAACATTTCAAGTTCAGTCCATGCTCAAACCACACTATGAAAATGAAGAATAATGCCCGCACCCTTGCATTTCTCTTTGCTTACAGCTACAATAAATATCACCTGCATTGTTAAAGCCACAGTAAACACAGGGCAAAGTTTTCACATACTCAGGGCAAGTAAAGAAATTCTTGGTTTCTGCTTTCTGTACCATAGAGGAGACTGAAATGGCAAAGGAGGGAAGGTCTGTGGCCATAGAACACCCAGCGTGCCTACACATATCCTGTCATGTGCCTTTTATCAGTTCTAAATTGATTTTTCCATGGTATTCTACTACATCATGTTTCAGAAATACAGCTAGGTATTGGACTGTGGAGTGGGGACTGTTCCACATAGAATGCATACAAGAGTCCTGAACTATAAGGTATTCACATCTTATATCAGCATATGTTGTTAGGGGCTACTTGGTGAACACAGCCAAGACTTGCTTTCTTTGAATGAAATTACTTCCCCTTAATGCTTGACATCCCAAACTGTTTGTGAGATGTCAAGTTACAAATACTTTCTCTCTTGATACAGATATTACACTCTTATTCTGTGAACACTGAGGTAGTTTATATGCAACAAGCAAAGAAGTTTTGATGCTGGAATGAGTTACCCGTAATGGAAGTCTATAAACATTACAGTGTTTCATTAGTCATCCTAGAGTATTTAAACAACATTGTCACACTATTGCATGATTTTGGAGAGTTAGCTTTCTAGAAGATTTTATTGTTGTAAAGAGATACTTAAAGTTAGAAACTGTATTGCTTTTGGCTGGGATGGTGTTAATTTTCTTCCTGGCAGCTCAGATGGGGCTATGTTTTGGATTTAGGACCAAAACCTACTAAGTGAAACATCCCTGTGTTAATAACACAAGGCTATTCCAAGGGGTTATTCCGCACTTTCTGGTGTAATGCTCAGCAATAAAGGCTGAGGAAAGGAAGAGTAAGAGGTGGTGTTTGGAGTTATGGTGTCTGTCTTCCCAAGGCCCTGCTTACCTTTCTTGTTTTAATTACTTTTTTTACCCTTCAGTTGTACAGCATAAAGCAAATGTGATTAACTTAATTTTTCTATCACCTGCCTACAAGCTATGTCAGGTATCTGTTGTACAGGAAGATAATTGCTCACCGCTGATTTGAGAGGCAAGTACCTTAGTTCACTCCCAGAACACAGCTCACTCCCAGAACACAACTGCTGTCAAACATGAAATCCATGTTACAATTCCCCTCTAGCCAGGATGCAGAAAGGAAAGCCACTGGAGTAATCGTTGGTTGCTCTTCACAGTCCATGCAACTTTCACTCCCATTTTGTAATAACAAAGCACTTCTAATTGTGGCAATTTTGTTTTAATTACCATGCTCTGCACAACCAGAGCAGTGGGATCCATGATGCTGTTATCTGCACAAGAAATGGTTATAAAGCTCCAGGCTGCCATTTCTCATTTTTTCAGGGGCTGTTAGTCTGCTTCTTAATTAACAAAATGAATACACCCTCATAATTAATGAATACTCCTCATGACTTTACAAGTACACCAGTGATCTCTAAGTTTTTTTTCATGCGTAATAATAACCAACTGTGTGGATACTGATGCAGAGTCCAAGGTCAGCAAAATTTGTAACTCAGTGGAAGTTGAGCAGAGCACACCTTAGAATTAAGGTAATGCCATAACAGATGGATAACTGTTACTACTCTTGATCTATATACTCAGTTCTAGTTATTTGTCAGAGTCAAAAAGAGACACAGCAGAAATGTGGCAGTTCACAGGTGAAATAGCATTCAATGAGGAATGAAGGTATTTTCTTACCAGGAAATAGGGGGGCTTAGGAATGAAAGGTAAAAGCTGAGAAGAGGGTTATTTTGGGGTTTCTTTGTTTTAACTTTACTTTAAATAAAACGATTTTGGCTGAAATCATAGGCCACACTCCTTAGCTCCTTAACCACAGCTTTGACCCTGTCTCGTTGGAAAAAGAATGCTATGGCATTCCCACAAGTATTAAGGAGGGTACTATTCTTTTGGCAATTATTCTGTTTGACAGTAGTTGAGCAACACAGCAGTATTCTTTATTATGAATAGGAGTCTACATCCATGATCAACATGCCAGTAAGCCTGTGCCATCATGAATATTAGTCCATGATGGCTATAGGAACGAAGTACTGCACAGATGTGACAGAGGAGTTGTATTTGAAAAAGGGAAATAGTTTTCAGTTCCATTTCCCAAAGAACTATGAAATGAAACAAAAACATGAATAAAAAGAAAGGCACATGTTTTCATAAAAAAATGATACTACCCCTAATGTTAGACAGATTATTGTTATAGGAGTTTAAACATAGGCTAACCTCAAGTTTTTGAAGTGTTATCTGTGGTATAGGGTTTATCCATGGGCAGAATATTAGATTTTTGGAAGGATATATACCTGATTTCACTGAATGCACCGAGAGTCGCAGTCACACCTACGATATCATGTTCAAACCTCCTGTTTTATTCAGTGCAGCCCTTAAGCCTGTGCTGGCTGGAATTTCTTTCACCGCATTTGTAGAATTCAAAAATCTTTTTCTCACCAGCAAATGAGCCCACAAAATTGAAATATTATTAAATATTATGTAAACTAAGCAGTCACTGAGTACATATTATTGCATTTTCAATGGAGTAGGGGGAAAGATGAAATTTTATTTTACAAAACATTGAATTTCATTCTAATTTCAACAATAGGATTTTAGGACTTTTTTGGTAATATTTCCTGCAGAACAGAATAAAATTTCCTTGCCTCAGTTCTGTCTTTGCCAGAACAGACCACGCTTCTCTCCCAGTGACTTCCCTTCAGGCCAGCACCAGAACCATAAACTGGCCCTCTGCTGCCTTGTGTTTTGCTCATTAATGTGCGGGGTTTGTCTCTCCTGAGAACAACCCAGTTCAATAATGATGTCTTTGCTTGACAATGTTTAGTCCCCAAATAATGCCATTTTGATCAGCCCAAAGCTATTTATTCATTCAGGCTCACCAAGTTTGTTCGAAAAGTGATTGTCATGCTGGATTCACAAGGCAGGGTGACTCACTAGACCTCAGCAGGGTGCGTTAGATCTGGGCACGTGTACAGCGTCAGATGCCTCCCACAGTGGATTTCAGATCTGTACAGCACATGTCCTGTCACTGCAGCATCACCCAGGAGCACTGCCAGTCCTATTGAACACACAGTTTTCCATCAAGCCACTCCCAAGTACCTAAATAAGTGATCTCGTGTTTCAATTTATTCTTGCCTTCACTCCCTTGCCCTTTCAATGAGACATTTACTACCTCCCTCAACTTAATAGAGGAGCAAATGTAGTGATGTGTACATTGAATATTGAATACAATGAAAGTTATGATCTAAAAAGTGGCTGAGACAGTCTCAAAGCTGTTTTGCCTTCCACCCCATTTCAAATTAAATAGAACAGGTGTAACAATGTTTTAGACTGTGGTCTGAAGAGGTATGTGTGAAGGAGGATGACCTGCAAGACAGGAATAGAGGGAGGCAGCTGGTATCACCTGGAGTAGTTGTGATGGAGGAAGCAGACCTGCCAGGGTATGAAGAGGGGCAAGGATGATGCCGGCTGCTGCTGTGAGAAATCACATGCTGAAATAGGATGCTGGGACTGGTGTAGAAATGATCTCGGGGCTTAATTTTTACCTGGATCTCAGAAGGCTGCTGGAGTTGCAATAACCAGCCTCACTTTTATCTCAATCTGCTCCTCCGTAGCTGAACTTCAGAGCAGCACTGCTGCAAGAGAGAAACACCTTACCACCTCCTCTCGATGCAGTGTCTCCTGCACTAGGTCTTAGGGGGAGAAAGATAAAGAGAAGACAGAAGTATAAACTGCCCTCTTCTTACAAAGTTTTGATAACATGAGCGGTGTGCCTACATCTGCAAATCACCATTTCTGCAAAATTCAACAGCTTTGTCCTGAATTTTGAGAAGTTTGGCCAGAGCTCCAGAGAAATGTAGCAACATGTTACATACACAAACAGCATTAGACTTCCCCAAAGACCTCACCATCTGAAAACTGCCCAGTGAACCATGACTGTAATGATTGACTCTGGACAGAAGCGTCCTCAAGTAAGGCATCGCTTCAGCTCTTCTCTGGGTAGCGTTATCAGCAGAAATACCCTGGCATGAAAAAGCAGAGAGACTGAACCGCCTCTTTCTCTCCTACTGGGAAGAGTTACAAAGAGTCAGAAAATCTCATGGTGCCTCAAGGCCAAGCTGTACCTGTTTTACACTAAAGGAAAACAGCCAATTTCACTGTTAACTTGTGCAGCTGGCTTCCCATTGTATTTAAAAATGCTGAGATTTAAGTGAAAAGTCTTGTACCACTGTATGACAGACTCAACAGGCATTTCCTTGAGAATATTTATGAATATTGACTTTATCAAATCTGAGAGGGAAGTAGTCCAGATTTCCGGGATCTATGCCAAAAATTTTGAATCCAGGGAAACAGCACTCTCATGATGTGGAAACAGGGCTAAAACCTAAACTCCTGGAATTTAATCTCAGCAACCAGTTTTCTGCAGGTTTCTCATTTCACCAGGTTAAGGCACACTGACATGTAGGTCGATCTATCATAGAATCATAGAACAGTTGGAGTTGGAAAGGACCTTAAGATCATCCAGTTCCAATCCCCCTGCCATGGGCAGGGACACCTCACACTAAACCATACCACCCAAGGCTCTGTCCAACCTAGCCTTGAATACTGCCAGGGATGGTGCATTCACAACTTCCCTGGGCAACCCATTCCAGTGCCTCACCACCCTTACAGTAAAGAACTTCCTTATATCCAATCT
>JANRGW010049863.1:0-30477 GCA_024733675.1 Psilopsiagon aymara | reverse complement strand
TTCAAATACTGGAAGGCTGCTCTGAGGTCTCCATGCAGCCTTCTCTTCTCCAGGCTGAACAGCCCCAACTTTCTCAGACTATTTTCATACGGGAGGTGCTTCAGTCCCCTGATCATCCTCGTGGCCCTCCTCTGGACTTGTTCCAACAGTTCTATGTCCTTTTTATGTTGAGAACACCAGAACTGCACACAGTACTTCAAATGAGGTCTCATGAGAGCAAATAAAGACAAGCTGGCCACATTCCACCCTTTGGTAAAAAAAAGGGTTGTTCAGATGTTAACCTTTGGAAAGCTACCATGACCAAAGATGTCACCAGACTTTGCATATTTGATTAATATCATCAAATACAGGGGCGGGGGGAAGGAAGTGTGTCTTAAGCACAAACCACAGTTCAAAACTCTAGGTGCAATCCTGACACAACTCCCTTTCATGCCTTGCACAAGCTACTCGCTTTGTCACAGATTTAGTGTCTGTGCATGGTAATACATACATATTACACCAAAGTAATCATGCACTGATAAAATACTTTAGAAACAGGCAGTGTAAAGCACTTGTCCATCTCTTTAAATATACATATAGTATCTATTTTAACAAGTAAAGGATCAAAAGAAAAAAGAAATTGGTAAATTGGTGAAGAAAAAAAGAACAGGAATTTCCACACAAAACCTCAAATCTCTTAAAATATCTCCGTGGCGTTCCTGGCTGCAAACTAGTTCAGGTCTTTAATGACTAGAAATAATTAACATCTCAGACTATGGAAAACAGCTCTAATTCCTGGGGGAGAAAGGGGAGAAGGCTGATACCCCAGCAAATTAATTGAATGGTTGCAGAGAATGAAGACTTGTAAGACAATGACCACTCATAAGTGAGATTGCAATGTTCCTCATGATAAAACTTGTTGCAGAATGAACAATAAAGTACAGCCACGAAAGCTTTCCTCAGAACAGCAGGAAGCCAAATTCCTACGTGGTTCTAAAAAGACCAAAAGACCAAAGACCAGTCAAGGCCCTGGCTGAAAAATGTCCTTCCCCTCAAAACTATTCAGAGTACAGGGCTATTTTCTGTGATTACTAAATCCTTTTTAGCACCAGCAGTGGGGATCAGCCTTCATACATGTGGACATCTACAGCACCACAGGGCTAAGGAGCCTCATGCAGTCTCCCTTCCTCTCCTGCAAAATAGCCCTGTGCCTCCACCCTGGCCAGACAGCAACAGTGCTGTAACCAGCTGCTGTTACCTCCTGTTTCCATGCAGATACAGGTTGTTTATGGGTGACCTGTACTGCAGCTTCTGTAGGTATTTCCATAGATGGAAGAGACATTCCTTACTTAAGTCAAAAACAAAACCAAACAAAACCCCCAAACCACACATGGTGAAGAGCATCCAGTAAAGATGCTTAAAGGAAAGACAGAATAATCCAAACCCAGAGAGGGTTTGGGATTAGTTACTTGCCTTTCCTGCTGCCCTGATTAGAAGCAAGAGATCAGCCACAGTTGAGGCTGGATTATTTTGGTGCCCTATTTCAGTGGGAGTTAAGCACCCAAATTACTTTGAAAATGTGAAACTGATTAAATGGTAGGTAGACAAATTCAGATGGAAACAGTTACGGTGATAGGTTAAGGATTGTTTTGTGGTAGAGTAGATTTTCCCCTTTTTTGGAAACTCTTCTTATTAAGACCATTGTCTTTGCTGTGATTTGCCATCTTCACCATTTCATGGAAGAAACTTCTTAATATTTCAAAGCACTTCTGTCATTTCAAGCACTGTTGAAAGTCCTTAGGTGAAACATACTGATTTTTTATTGCCTAGCAGTTGCTGTGCTATCTGCATTTAAACCACAATTATTTTACCCCCAATTGCAATTACAGAAATTAGATCTCTGCAGCATTCAGTCAGTACAAGAGGTGCTCACAATCTGTTTCTGAAGGCGCACAGCAACCATGCCATTTGTTATTTCAGCCTGTACAGCATGTAACTGGTCAGGCAGGTCTGTTGTGACAACCTGCCAAGCAGTAAGGACAGCAATGATACTCCTCCTTAGTTCCCTCTAATTTCATGCTGACATTGTCATCTTATCTAAGCTTTCTGTAGAGCAATGCATGTGAAATCATCAGCAACTTAAAATACCTGTATTTTCTGAATACAGCTTCCTTCTGCAGTATCAAAATGTGCTATTTGCTGTTTCTTCCTAAAATAAAAATACTCACTTCAGCCCTGCGCTGCATGGAGGATTTATACGGGCTATTCATCATGGGAGTCCTGGCAGCTCTTCCTGCATGTTATCTATGACCAGAAGTGAGCTGATGTATCAGTTTTTACAGGAAACCAAATCAGCAAATATCACACAGGCAGCAAAGCAGGATATAGTAAACCATGCTCCATATATACATCCCATGCTTCCTTTACACTCTTAAAGCTGAGACTCAAGTGGTGAACAGCAAATGTAGGTGTAGTTGGGAAAGAAAGCTGAAGGGCTTCATAAATCATAAACACTGATTTTCCCCACAAACTACTCAGTGCAAACATAAGCAACTGAAGACGAACACTGAAGCTGTCAGGATGTTGCGTGCCATAGGAGTCAGAACACAGTCCAAAGAGACTTGCCTATAGGTCTCCTTAATTTTTGTTTATTTTAATATTTCTCCTGGGTGACGAACTTAGTTGCTGCATCTAAAGCAGGAAATGTCTGAAGTCTCTTGACATTACACAAAATGCCATAATCCAGATTTCACTGGCTTTCTTCACACCTTTTATAAAACAAAGAGGATACTTTTTATACAGACTTAAAATACTGCTTGGTTTACAGAAAACTGAGGGTTTCTATGGATGAATCCTCCTTATAGAAACTATGCCTGTCCTTCTAGAAATAAAGTTGTATTATTGGAGATTCATTTATTTGTGCAAAGTCTTCTTTCTTTTTCTGTCCTGGTTGCATCATCCACCTCAAGTGTTAGTTTGCTTTTTTCCTTCATTCTCTCCACCACTCTTAAGTCCTTGAGACCCTACCCCACATGTCATACGCAACTTGAGTGGAGCCAACACTTCATGAGTTTGGCAGTGAAGTACTAAGAAAAGAGATTAAATTCATTTCACCACAGTCTCTTGTTTGTCATTGGTGTCCCAAAGGACAACATCACTCAGAAAGATGTTTTGTGTTTTCCCACAGCTGCCCATTCTGCTCTGTAACGCAAACAAGTATTAAAAATAAAAAATAAAATAGCCCAAACACCTGTAGTGACCAATGGATAACCAGTCTGCTTCAGCTGAGAAACTCAAAGTATTTCTGGGTAAACATGACAGGTTGGATGTGCAGTGAAGATCCATTTTATGGCACAACATCCTTTACAGTTTTGCACTGGGAGTCACAATCAATGAACTCAAAGAATCAGTGAAGCAAAGATTGCCATCCATACAAAGCATATGTTAGAAGTGACATCTTTATCAATATCTGCTCTCAAAGAAGCTAACTACCCTCCATTACCACCCTTCTCAAATGAAACATGAACTCTTTAGGCTTAAACTGCTGATACAGATCTTATGCAGACTTAAATACTCTGTGGACAATGCTACAGCTGTCCTGCAGGATCCGAGGACTTAGGAGGGAATCGTGGAAGAGAGATTTTTTCTCAGACTTTCTTGATAACAAAGATCCTTCAGCCTACAGGATTTACTGCTGTGGGATGTGCAGCAGGGCTGCTGATAAAAACCAGTTTGGCAGTAATGAAGCCGGAGGTCATAGTCCTTAATGAAGTAGAGGGACATTCAAAATTTACAATTGGACATATAGGAGGTCAACACTACTTTACTGACCTTCACCCATACATGAAACACTATTACAAGTGTCATAATAACAGTTTTGCTGCTAGTAAGGATACAGAAACTCAACTCCGCAGGCATCTACTACCCAGCATCTATGACCTTCAGTTGTTCATTTAGGACAAGCAAGTGAGTGCCACACTCAGCCTGGAGCACTCTCTTAAAATACTGATGTGGACTCACACCTCTGGTGTCATCTGTATGCATACCAGTAGTCCAGGATAGGGAGATCCCCATGAGCACAGGCATTTGGGTCTGGATTCATTGGAACACATCCAAGGAATGCACGGCCCTTATCTTGCTTTTTATCAGAAACAAGAACTGAAAAGTAGCTCTTACCAGAGCTGCCACCTATTGGTTAGATCTCCAACTCATATGTCCTGCAGGAAAAAAAAGGAGGGAGGAGTTCCAGGATCACAAAATGAATATAGGCAGCACTGGCATTGTATAGGTAAGACAAGAGGCTGTAAGAGGCTAACTGACATTATACAAAATGCCAGTGATAAATGGGGCATTATCACTTTCAAGACACACTATGATCCAGCACATGTTCAAACTCTCTAAGTAAGACAATTTTCTGAACTTGCGAAGGGGGGACTACAAAGTACCCATCAGTAGTCTGAAACATTTTAAAAAGCAAATTTAGTAAAGAAAACAGCCAGAAACAAATCAAGTGACCATAAACTGCGATGCTGACAGTAAGATTCCTGACAGACCAGGGCAGGATTTTGCAGCAAACCTTCCATAGTGAACCGTTATTATTTCCAAATACTGAAAGCTGCACATCACACAGCTGGCTGCAGCCCGAAAGATTTGCTGGGAACTGAGATCAGTAAAGTTGAGCTTTGTTAGGATAAAAATAGAAGGAAAATGCAAACATAGGATGGAGTAAGAGGCAAGACAAAAAAACAGGAGAAAAATGTCAAGATCACCAAGGTTTTGTGTGCAATAGTTATTGATTTATTTGAAAAAGAGCCAGTACAAATGGAAGAGGGAAAAGGCTATTTTTCTTCCACCTAATACTAAAATAACAAGATTTAAAAAGAGTTGGTGAAAGAGCCTTGTTAAAAAGAGTGTTTTGAGGACAGGATGGGCCCTCCCAGCATGATTACAAATGTGCTACACTTGGGCCCCATTGCCGACTCCAGATTTCAAGAACATGATCCTCTTTTAGCTGGGAGTTGTCTTTGTATAAACTGTACTCAAAAGAAACCCCTAAAAATATCCAAAATAATAATAAAAAACCATGAGGCAGGAACAGGTTAATAACACAAATACTGTGATAAAAACACAGAATCATACTGGATTATGCTTAAGTGGAAACTCTTACAAGGTCTATTACAAATTCCACTTCTTAATAGGGTCAGCTCAGGCAGACGGACATTTCCATCAGAATATTGTGTTCAGTGCAGCACAACACTTTAAAAACAACTTCCAGAGGAAAGCATTTACTTTGAAACTCTTAAAACTACTCTATTTGCTCTACCTAAACAATTGAAATCATTACAATAGCCTCCTCCAGAGGAAAGTATGAGAAAGGAATGAAGAGTTGATGGTGAGATTTTGGTTGTTACCTTTAGAACTGTTCCATAACAGAACTTCTTCCTAGCAGTTTATCCTCAAAAACAAGGCCAGGACATGTCAACAAGACAATCCCAGAAGAACTGACTGACTGAATGAATGATTCTTGGAAAAGCCTGGAGTCTTCATCTACCTGCATGGAAAAAATTGCAGCCATTCAGTAATGCTTAAAAAGTCGCCATTTTTGACTATTTGTGGGCTCACAGTAATTCACTGTAGGATAAAGAAAATATTTTCAAAGCAGTCCATGGTGTTCTGGAAGTACACCCTTATGTACTCTTTTTTCCCCAGGAAGTTGTAGAAACAAGCTGTGCTCTTGAAGGACATGCTCTCACCACAGACCATATAAATTAACATCTGAGAAACAAGACACAAACTTTGATAAATGCAGCTTTCTCCTACATTCTTCTTCCCCCATCTCCATCATATGAAGTTCTTAGTGACAAACCAGAGTCCAAAGTATGTACAAAGTCTAGCAGAGACAAACAAGACTGCAGGAGCTGTTATGTGCATAGTCTAGTTGGAATGACAGCTGCAATCACCTCTGGGATTTTATGAGCATATTCCAATCTTAAAAGCAACACACATTGTTGGTGAACCCTCCTAAGTTTATGATGGAATTGCCACACACACTAAAGTAATTGCGTTCCTGGATCCTGTAGTGGATAAAAATTGCAAATAGGATGCAACTCTCAGCTTATATCATTAGACCATTCGGAGCTAAACTTTGGAAGCCAAGAACAGAGGTGCTTTCCTCCTGGGCTGAAATGTGGCTAATTCCCTTCTGAAACTGTACCATGGAGGAACAACAAATCAAGTGAATGAGAAAATGATGATACAAAGTTAATGGAGGGGTCCTTTGTGAAGAAAACACCATAGCCCAAAGCAACACTTCAGAGACTTGGAAAATACAAAGCCCAATTATAGCAGTTGTGAGACTGCACCAGTGGTGAGGGAAGGAGATTGTGCTTCAGAGATGGAAGAGCAGGAGTGCCTGCATTTCAGAAAACAACTTAAAGGCTCCACAAGACACATGTATTTTGTGGAAGAACCATCTGCAGTCCAAATATATAATGTATAATATATATAATGTCTAAATACAGAAATATATATGTAGATAGAAAATTAAATTTATTATTTACTGCAGTTAGATTTGTGGGTATGCTAACTGTAAGGATCAAGTATGAGAAAGCATATAAAGGAAGGAGATGACCATTAGGAAACACATATACTATGCAGAACTGATTGAATATATATATATATATATACATTTGCACACACATGCACGTAGAGGAGAGCTGGGATTTGGATTCTTTGTGTTGCTTCTGAACTACAGGATCCCACTGAATGCTGCTCAGCCCAGAGCTGTTTACAGATGTGCAATTAATTGCTTGCTACCAACAATCCATACTGAATAAGCCCAAGCAACAAATCTGCTGTCAGCTTGAGCCTCATGGATAGATGAATTCAAGGGAGTCTAGTTCTTGCAAGAGACAAAATTAGGGACTGGTTTGAGCAATGGAGGCAAATAGCTGCCCCTTGAAGTAATCAGTGGAACTCAAACCTTGGAAGGAACAGGTAACGTTTACAGGAAGCTTTGATTATCTGGAAGGTAAGAAGTGCTCTAGAATAGAAAATATATCTGTGTTGAAAGACAGCAAGTTTACTAACATAAATTACTAAGTTACCTACTTTGCCAGTAAGAGAGCAGAAGGAGTTTTAAAATTACTAATGCCGAATCCTACTTGGGTGCCATTATCCACACAATCAAATATAAATCACGATTCCACAGAAGCTGCAAGGAACTTGTGACAAAGTGAAATTGCGCATTCTGTTAAAGCAAAACAGAAAAAGCTTCACTATTTGTTTTCCCTCACTGTACTGGGAGGAAAGAGAGCGCTCTGAACAAACACACCCCTAATGAGAGTCTTTTAGATAACACCTATGGTTTCCCTGAAAAATACCTATTCAATAGTCTGTTCAGGGAGGTGGTTGGTACAGACTCTGTGTTCCCACACAGTTCCAGAGAACCAAGACTGCTCTGTCCTCAGCTGAGTTGATACTCCATTTGTCCTTATATAAAACACTGATTTAATGTAAATCATCATACCTCAAGCCACATGTTTTTTGCTGCAGGGTATGCCTATATGAGCTCTGCAACAATTCTTCAGCATCAGCTAAAAGAGTATGTCACCAGGGAAACGAAGACAGACTATTTTGGAGACATTTTGACGGGTCTAAATGTAATTAAATCCAAGGGCTGTAAGTGTTCGCAGTCTTTTAGGAAGCACAGTAAATTAGGACAGTCTGGCATAGACACTTGAAAGCAATCACGTCTGCAGAGCCCACAAAGACCTAAGGATGCATGAGTCAACAGGGGTGAGGCATCCTGGCCAGCTAGAAATAGAGGCCAGTGTGATTTCAGTAGCAGTCAGGGCAGACTTGTTTGCTTATTAGTAAATCAAACTTAGAAAACGCTATAGTATATACTGCATAAAACTGAGTGGCCCAGGCACGGATACATTGAAGGATTCCGTTTCTTGACATGCGTGCTTCAACAGCCAGAAAGTGGTATATAGAGAAACTGACCAGTCAAATGACATAAACTCCAACCTGCATTGATTTTAGAAATCAAAGGTTCATGCATAAGGACTCAAAACTCATGCTTCACAGCGTTAAGGGAAGTCAAAGCAAAATATGTAGTGCTAAAATCACTACTTTCCTTATATTGTCTATCAGCTCAAGAGACTGTACTGTAAAGATGCTCTCAGTCTAGCACGGGAAGTACCCATTTATCTTTTTCCCCCCATATGATTTTCTGTATTATTGCATGTTGCCCATGTACACTCCCAACAGTGATGTGAATTTTAAGCGCAAAAGAGCCTTAACCACAGGAAGTGCCTCCAGGTTCTCTCACAATGTTTTCTTTCTCACTTAAAACACAGACCGTGATCAGATCAACCAAAACAGCCCTGACTTATAACAATACGGATAATTTATATTTACAAATATTGTGAGAGATCAAAGCGTTTATCCTGCAACAGGGAAGTGTAAGATTTTGAAACCCAGCTACAGCAATGAGACAATGCGTTACAGCCCCCAGCTTTGCAACGCAATATTAATGTCTGCCATGAAGAGAGATAACATATGAACCAGTTCATTGAAAGTTTAAGTGAAGATCATTGGTTTGATCCCCTTAAGCACAGACTGATGCTTATTTTACCTGTTGCGCAGATTCATGGCATTAGTTCGTACAATAAGCCTTAAAGACTACGATAGAGCAAACTCTCACACTATTTTCATCATAGGCCTCTCAACAGAAACATGCTTTCTGTCTAAAAGAAAGGGGCAGTAAAGAAAACTCAGTATAAATTCTCCCACTCTGTTCCAAATCAGAGATTACGTGCTTAATTTCTACACTATCTGTAGGACTTTTAATTCTGTCATCTGAATTGATGATGCAGTAATGCATATCCACAGACCAGGCTGTAGCCCGATCTTCATCAACTCGTTTCTCAAAAAGCAGACAACCAAGTTTAATGCTACTTTGCATTAACTGATCAGAAATGGAATTAACTG
Source organism: Psilopsiagon aymara (assembly GCA_024733675.1). Taxonomy (NCBI): domain Eukaryota; kingdom Metazoa; phylum Chordata; class Aves; order Psittaciformes; family Psittacidae; genus Psilopsiagon; species Psilopsiagon aymara. The sequence continues at coordinate 21,501 of JANRGW010049863.1, read as the reverse complement.
TCAAGCTGCCAGTAGTATCTGCTTATTGATCCGTGTACATACCCATTAGACAGTACAGTTACAGTTGTTTTCATTGTTCTTTACCACCCCTTTAAAATACCCATGCGGCATTTCTCACCAAAAAAGAACGTGCAGCGTACTTGAAATAAGATGTACAATGTACTACTTGGATTTTAGCTGAAGGAAGTTAATGACAGCTTAAAAACTTGACAAGTACAAATAACATAATTATGTGTACGCCATCATACAAAAAAAAAAAAACAAACATCCCCCCAAAATCCCAGAACCCAAACCTCAGCTCTACCCCTCCTGTAATCAGAAAACATGAGCTAAATACGTCTAACACACCAGGCCTATTGCTGCTCCAAGTCCCTCCAGCAAATGAAGTCCTTTTCTGATTCTTCCATGGAATTTATAAATCAACTTGGCAACATAATGAACTAAATACTCCAACTTTAATATTTTGCATTCATACCAAAAACAATTAACAGTTTTTACAAATAGTGTTATTTACTAAAACAATTCTTGTACAACAGTGCAGTATATCTAAATATATACATATGCCAACATCAAAGGGAGCATCAAACCAAACAAAACCAAAAATGCACTTTGCTACTGAGTACACTTTATTAAAACCAAAGCAGACTGCAGCAGGCTTCTCTTTTCTTTCATGACAGAGACAAAAATTATTTGGATTTCCAGAAGCACATGCAGGAGAGAACAAAAGCTCCTACCACCTTTTGCCAGGCAGCAGCATGAAAAGTGAACCTTAGATCTGCAATTTTACGTGGTAGCAAATGGAATGTTTTTAAAACACAAAACACCCTAATTTAAGAAACAAGGCTTCAGAAAAGTACATCGTTTTTACACATTGGAGCAAAGAGTTCAAAGGTCAAGGCCTTTCCATGCTCTACTATAGTGCGGGATAGTATGCACACGTGATGGTTAATATTCTTCACTGCAGCTGAAAATGAAAAAGGACTAGCTGTAGTGGAACTGGTCAGCTTTACTAAGGCTGAATAACAGAATAAAAATGATTCTGCCTGATCTTAGCAATGGAGGCTTTTGCAACTTGTACTTTACCTTTTTAGTTAAAAACAATCTCCTTCAATTTCTTAACTGGAAAAATTATGCTCCCATGTTCTTCAAAACCAATACACGCATGCTCTCCAAGGGAAGCTGCAGTTATGCAGATCAAAGTGCCAGTGTAGCTGCTGTAATTAGAGATGTTCTTTTTCATCCCGTCTGTGAAACCCAGCAGACAAGGAATAAGGTAAGACTTTTATATGCAAAGACTGCACAAATGTTTGTTTAAATATGAGTGAAAAATAAGGTAAGTGATATTAGAGAAAATACTAAACAAAGTGGAGAATGAGGTATTAAGCAGTTCTCCAGTGTAAATCTGATGTTCCTGCCATCTAGATGAAATCAGAGAACTATAATAGCAGCCTAGAGTTGATCAGCAAAATATATACACTATTAAAAGCAACTTTCTTTCCTTTGTTAATCTAAGCATTTGCACCCTGGCAGAATTCTCTTTAGTTCCAGTTACTCAAATTCAATTTCCCCCACCTCAAAATTCATGAACAGTAGCTGTAACATGAGGGCAAAATGTGGCTCCACGCCTTCCGAGAAGTATGCTGCAATTCTTCTGGTTTGTTCCTTTTAACCATTGCTTTACTGCTTTCTACATGTCCTTTGGCCAGTGATGTTAAACACACATCTACATGGGCACCAGTTACCAAGGAGAGATGGGGAAATCTGTTGCCACTGTTCCTGCAACTGCACACTCTGGATCACACTGTCACATCATCAGCATAGCAACTTCTAACCACTGCCTCAGTGTTTTACCTGGGATCCTTTACAATATATCTTGACAACTTTGTAATGCCCATATAGACTGAGATGATACACATGGGTAAACAAGCTTTGTTTATAGAAGTGAAATGCACAGAAGGCACTTTTCAGCATTTGCTTCAGTTCATGATAACCAAGCCACCAAAATACCCCTTCTGAAGTTAATGAACATTTTTGTATGCCTTTATGAAAGGGTTAAAGAGCAAAGGTTTATACAAAATAGTATGAGAACATTTTAGCCTTTCATTGACAAGGTTACATGTAAAGAAACAAGACATTCAATAATTATGTCTTCTATTGGAACACAAATAACATTATCATTTCCAGGAATTCTTAACTTTCAAACAAATTAACTTTCTGGCACTTCATTTATTTGCTGAAAAGCTTTTCCATACAGTAGCTGAACATGTACTTTCACCCTCTCATCCATATTTCAGTGTTCAATACTATAGTAAGACAGAACATATGTCAACTTGGTCAAAACAATGCATAAATGAGGAATCTCAGAATAAATCACAACAGAGAAGCACTAGAAATGACATATCCGGGTTCATGACACCAAACTGGCAGAGAGGAGGTGAACTGAAATGTAATTGCTAAATTAACAGTTACAGAGGATAGAGGGGATGAGTGAAGGAATTAGTGCAACGACAACATCTAGCAAGGCAAGAGGAGGCATCAGTTCAGAGTACCTAGCATACAGGACACAAACAACTGAGAAGATAAAATAATCTTTTCTGATAAATGAGAAAAATCAACATGAAGTAATACAGCTCCAAATGCAATTTAATCTGAAAATCGCATCTGAAATGGAAAATGCGGGATGCAACAGAAACACATAGACTCTGAACCTCAAATTCTAGGGATCTACTGCACCAACTGTGGACAATGAAAACTGATTCTAACTCAACTAAAATTCACAATTTGTTACAGGAGATACTTTAGAGCAGTGAGTTAGGGATGTTCAGCCTGGAGAAGGCTGAAATGGAGACCTTTGAGCAGCTTCCAGTACATGAAGGGGGCCTACAAGAAGTCTGGAGAGGGACTTCTTACAAGGGCATGTAGTGATAGGACACGGAGGAATGGCTTTAAACTGACAGAAAGGAGATTTAGATTAGGTACTACAAAAAAATCTCACCCACTGTGAGGGTGGTGAGATGCTGGTACAGGGTGCCCAGAGAAGCTGTGGCTGCCCCATCCCTGGCAGTGTTCAGGGCCAGATGAGATGGGGCTTTGAGCAACCTGGTGTAGTGTGAGGTGTGTCCCTGCCCATGGCAGGGGTCCCTTGCAACCCCAACCGTTCTATGAGTCTGACTAATAAAGACAAGAAGAAAAATAAGGGTCCATCTTTTCTTTTTTTTTTTCCCCACAACTTTCAGTATACTGAATTTATAGTGGCCTCATGCTAGAAAGTGTCATTCGGTCATGATGAACACAAATGAAAGGTGATTTTCATTTTCCTAAAGATGGATGAATGCCCAAAATAAGCAAGTTGGAAAAGCAGAAAAACTTGAGATTACACATAAGCTTTCGGCTTTCAGAGGAGGAACCAGGATCAAGCATCCCTGTGTGTTAAGGAAAGAAGACTTCCAAAACTTAAAAACCAAAGACAAATTAGTAACATAAAAGAATTTCTGTTGAGTCATTTCTGCAAAGAAGTTCCATAGGTCTTTATTAGGGAACATGTGACACAACATGTGAAAACCTGAGACTGCAAACAGTCAGTGCCAGCTGGATGATTTTGGTGCTTCAAGCTTTTCCTTGAATCAGGGTGTAAGAACTACAGATGTAACAGTCATATTCACTTTTGTGTAAAGCTCTCACTTCTACACAAATTTTTTCTCTGCTTTTGCAATCAGGTACCCAAAGCATCCAGAGAGCATTATCTAAATGATACTACATGCTCTTTCTTGAGAAAATCACCTCCTCAATTTATTAAAAATTACCTATGGAAAAATACCTTGGAATTAACTTATTTTTTTAGTATTTCCTTTCAGATTCCACAGACTTCTGTGATGGCACCAAGCACTGAAGTAATGACAGTTTGTGAGGGTGCTTAAGAATTACAGAGGAAGAAAGTAATATGTGGAAACATTAGTATCAAAACAGCCAGCTGGCTAGAACATCTCCAACTGGAACACATCAACTCCGGCCATGTTTTGTAGCCACCCCACTTGGAAGTTATGCAAAGCAGTTATGTGAAAGCATTATCTGGCAAAATACCAAAATACCAGTGTCTATTAAAATAGCAAAACAAAGGTATGTCAGGTAACCGTGCAGGAGTGTGTGGGATAACTGAGGTCAGCTTACAGTATAATGTACAATTGCAACCTTTAAGTCCAGAAGCATCACACTAAAATAGAGTACACAAAAGTGAACAATTTCTGACATACATACTAACGAGTCTGAAAACACAGATCTTATGGTGAAGCCATCTAGTATTGCTCTAAGTGGAGTTAGAGTTGCTGGAAAAGATAAGAGGAAAGCAGGATGTATTAACAGACTGAATACAAATGCAAAGCAACAACAGTCTTTGTACAGGAAATTCTGATCAAACATATCTAAAACACCGTCTTCTGTTACCGTGATTTTTTTTGCAGCACCTCAGCTATGGAAAGAAAATAGCATGCCTTAAAAAGCCACGTGGCTAAATTACTGAGAAACGCAAAGGTTTTAAAAAGGGTAATGCACATTGCTGCAGAAGAGAATTCAAAGTAACAGGAAAGTGAATGAAAATAAGATGCCTCATAAACTATTCACACTATAGAAGGGCTAATAAACTCAAACAGTACAACTGGAAATTGAAACAGCTGTTTAAGGCAGAAGTGTTTGTGTAAGAACAGTAAACAGAACAAATTGCTAAGCAAGGCCACAAGAGATAAAATAAAGCCCTGAAGGTTTGTTTAGCAAAGTGTTTTAAATGTCCATAAATTCTCTGTGTTCTAATTAAGAAAACTTGAATAGTGTTACTCATGTTGTGTGCTCCAGTTCAAAACTCCATCACTTCTCTTCCAGCTCAACTCCTCTGTCTTTGGTGTAATCTCTACCAACAAACACAGAATATAGTTCTGGTTCTCACTGTAGAAAACAACTTGGAAAAATAAATTACATGCTTCTTATGACAAAATGCAAGATCCTGATCTGTTGCATGGTCCCATGATATGCTTAGCAGCCTCTGAATAGTAGTTTTAAGTTATTAATTGTATCTGAAGCAGAATCATAATTTGCTGTTATCCCCCCAAATCAATTATTAGTTAATTAGTTTACTTTGGTAGATAAGCCATCTAATAGTCATGATACTCTTGTGTTCAGTTCAAGAAGTAATGAAACCTAGACTCAGATACACTTGTAAATTCATATGTAGACCTTAGCTTGTAAGTGTAACCATGATATGCAAAATTTCTGCTTTTCCTGGATTGAAAAAAGACATTACACATGTCATAAAACTAGACAAAACTATGAAACATGGTTGTCAGTTCACGATTAAAATAAAATAGTAAACTATTTTTTAACATTGTGTTAAATATATTCACATGATCACGATAGCTATACGACATGGCCACTATTGCAATCACACACTATATGTACATAACATATATGCCACAACAGTTTGCAAGTGTTGAGTTTCCATAGAGCAGCCAATTTTACCAGACATAAATAATCTTGTACCAATTTTTAGGCATTTTAAAATTAATTAAATGTCCTAAATATATCTGTTCCTCTGCAAAATTAAGGAAAAAAAAATCCTAAAAAGTCAGTGCAAACTGAACTTGTTCACCAAGAGAGATTCTTATTAAGCTGAGGATAAACAAAGTTTAATAGATTAAAGGAAGAAACTCATAGAATAGCCAACCGCCTTTAGCAGAAGAAGACTAGGAGTCAGAAGTCCTGGATCCTATAGCAGAGCCTTCTGTGAGTAACTATGCTGTGGTTGCTGAGGTGGCTGAGACTGTGGTTGTTGTGGAGGTGCTTGTTGACTGCCTGCTGTCTGTGGCAGAGGTGTGGATGGTAAGTTATAGTTTGGCACCTGGGACATATTAGTTCCAGCATTCTGATAAGCAGCAACATCAACAGTAGCAGGTGGTGGACTATACACTGAAGCCTGGTTAGAGTAAGAATTTCCAGCAACAGAGCCAACCATCGCACTGGAAAAAAAGAAGTAAAAAGTTGATTTGACAAACAGTGTACCCAAAGAACAAAACACTTCATTGCTTCCACCACTGTTATACACACACACACACAAAACTCTCCTAACTCTGGATACCTTGCACATTTAAAACTGTTGCCAATGAATATTCCAATTAAAACTCAAAGACACTCCTCAGATTTAAGCATACCTAACACACCTCCCCCACTGATTTAAAACTAGACTGTGAATCCATTTTATTTTAATGTGGAATTCCATCTATCTTCCATTCTGCTCATGAAAACAAACCAAAACCCAACTGTTTCAAACAGTTACCCAAGTCAGGTAAGGTATGCGGAAACTCACTTTATCAATGTATGTCCTACCACCCAAAACATGTAACTTCTGGGGACAGAAACTAACCAATACTTTAATAACTCAAGATGGATGTCTGTCCCAACTTCATAAAATAAAATTACTTTATACAGACAGTAATAATAGCAATTAATAACCCCCAACCTAATTTTTCCTAAGGCCAACTCAAAACTTTTTCACAATATATGTAGTTTAGCTACAGCTTAGCATCTTTGGGCATCCACCCAAAACAGAAAGCCAATTGTAGCACCTTTACATGGGGAAGCTGTGTAACCTCCGATAAGTATTCATAGCCCATTCACTTCTTTTCCAAACTGAGCAGAATTCTCCCTATGTTTCCACAGTCAAATATTTGATCAAAACACGATACATACTATCTCGGAAATTCTGCAAAGCCAGACAGAGCAGCAGATATCATCATCATTAAATGTCTATTAAAAGTTATCATAAAAAAGTCAAGTCTATAGCACTTTCTCTATTTTATCTTTTACATAAAAGAAATATATATAAAAAAGTTATATATTTCTCATGTACAAAATAAAAAACTGGAGAAAATTATAAATAAAAAAAAGATAAAATTTTGAAGTTTGTCAGGAAATTTTAAAGTTTGTCAGGAAATTTTACCAAATTCACACCACCACCAAAAGCACACTGGAAATAATTGCACTGAAGTATCTTTCAGTTCCATTCAAAATTATATTTCTAGAAGAAAAATCCCTCTCCTTTAGATATTTTCTGTCGTCCTTTATTTTTAAATTGATTTAAACTTGAATAGCAAAATACTTAAGATTACTTTGTGTAGGATGCCTGTGCAGATTGACCAGGCAGTACTGAGCTGGCAGATGGAGTAACTGTGCCTTGGCTAAGAGAAGACAGCTGCTCAGGAGGAAGGTTGTAGCCTTGAATATGGCCCATCTGTGCACTCCCTGCCACCAAATATGCATTGCTTTGAGGTTGCCCTGGATAAACCTAGGAAGTTAAATAAAAGAATATTAAAAACAAAATACAGGAAAATTTGGTATTTAATATCTGACTTTAGAACTTAAATACAGCCTCTCAAACCTTTGTATTTGAGACACTGTAAAAGAAAGCAACTGATTTAACTCTAGTTAAGTGTCACAATACAAAAAATATTACCAGATTTTCAAAGGACATTATTTACATTTACATCCTCAGGCTCCAGTATCAGGAAGGTCAAACAGTTTACTGGAAAACTTGTATTCCAAATTTTATTTTAATGACTAATGTTCATGCTAAGAGCTTCTACTTTCAAATGAAAATACCAAAGAACTTAAATCATGTAGCAAATAGCAGCCCAGATAACTTTCATAAGGTATAATCACTAAAATGGAAAGCCCAGATAACTTTTTGATGCCCAGATAACTTTCATAAGGTACAATCACTAAAATGGAAAGCCAATAATGTACTGGTTTTGTGTTGTTACTTAATTTGTCATATCACATAACTGTTGAGACTGCCATTACAAAATTGTTTGAGTGGGGCAGAAGGGAAAATTTGAACTGAAAATAAGGTAATGTCTTACAGCTAACTAGAGGAGTAGCTTGCTAGTAGATGAGTCAACTAAATCAAGACTGAATTTGTAAACTAAACTCAATCATGACTTACTTGGTTCAACACAAATTACCAGATGAATTATCAGGTTTCATGTACAACTTACATGAATTCATATAAGTTTATGATATACAGCTCTTCTATCTTAAACTCCATGAATTGCAGATGACATTCATAGGAGCAAAGGCATGAGACCTTCTAACTTGTCAGAATTTTAGACTGGCTCATCTTCACCGTAAAATCCAGTTTTTCACTTTAAGAATCCCCAGAAATGTGCCCATTTAAAAAACATTAAAATTATTTGATAGGGTCACAACATGATTGCTTATCACAACAACATATGAACGTAAGACAATATTCCTTTTAATGACACTGAAAAAACATATATTATCTTCTTTAAAAGCCACTGAAAATACAGATTTGTTGGAAGTTCTAAGCTATTGGGTAAAAAAACCCAAACAGACCCAAAGCCGTCTGAAACGTTATATATCCCTATAAACAGGAAAAGACTACAGGAAGCATGTATTAGACTACGGAATTAAACAGTTAAATGCTTAAAAGACCTTTGAAAAATACCATAGTATATGAATAAGCCAAAAGACCTACTCAGGGATAAGAGTCAATTATATGGAAATGCTGCCATGAAAGAACCATAATTCTTAACTTCAGTAATTTAAATGCTAAATGCTCTCTACTGATATTTCAAAAAAAGGAAACTAAAAGAAGTTGAATATAGGGTGGCATAATCTTAACCAGGAATTGTTCTCCTTTGTTTCTTTTCTTTTTTTGACCCACCATGCAAAGCCCAGGCAGCTTTCATTTTTAATGTCAGGTGCACCTCAAAGCACAGGATGGGCTTTTTCCTTGATCAGAAAGTACTGAACAGAAAAGAACCTGCAAAAGGAGAGTATCCAAAGCTTTCAAGCTGAAAACAAACAGTATTTTATTGGGCGTTTTGGGTTTTTTGCTGGTTGGTTTATTTTTTTTTTCCATACTGTATTGAAAGAAAACACTGCTCTTTCATTTGAGATTATCTCTGAGAGTGCAAGATATTTTAACTCAGCATTAAGGTAACAAAGATAATAAAATGAGGTTTCCAACTCAGAGAGTGAGGGGAGTGGGAGCACAAGGGCAGAAATAGGAAAAGCTATTACTTGCAATTAACACGCTCCAGCATACTTTATATATCAGTATATAGTTATTTTAGTAATGTAGAAAAGTAAAAAAAAAATTGAGCAAGTTTTATAAAAACCTTAGCTCGTGAAAAACTGTTTATCAGTAACAATTTAAGAAATCAACCATAGCTCAGTATGTATTTGATAACCTAAATGGCCATTAGGAGTTACATACATACCTGAGAGCCAGAAACACCAGATGACTGCATGTAATACTGTTGGTTTTGTAGTTTTGCATACATGGAATACATCGGGTCTTCATTCATCAATTTGTTATACAAAGAAAGAGCCTCCATTGCTTTAACATTGAGCTCTGAAAGTTCTGAATGTTTCCTAGAAAACATATTTTACAGTTTATTCTACAATTTAGATAACTCCAGTACAGAGCAGACAATACAAGGAACTTTCCACGAGGTGAGATATGTGACATATTCTTACTGCATGTGAAATGATGCTTGACAAGTGCCAGAATGTCAAATGGTACATACTATAAAATATTATGTGACTGTGGAAAAAAACTCCTCATACCTCATCCCAGATGAGTAGCTACCAATAAATACACCTGTTTTCCAATATTTTTAGAAACTAACATATGACTAAGCAGCAACACTTCTATTTCTAAGACTGAATCTTAACATGAATTAAAACACATGACTTTTTTTACCTGTCTATATCTTCCAGCTTTTCATCTATGAGAGGTCCCATCTGGTGGCACATTGCTAGAATCGAAAGACATTAAAATCTATTAGAGTAATAAAGATTTCCACACTGTAGAGTCAAAAAGCAGCTTTTAAAAAAAATTATGAGATAGAAATGTGCGGATGCTAGTTCTTTATGCTAAAAAAGTTATAGTAACAGAGGCAGTGTCACAAACAACTTAAGAATGAGATCCAGCTGAAGTTTCAGTAGGGGTATGGTTTTAAAAGTACATTTAAAAAAGAAAATGAAACTAGGGCAAAACAAAACATATTTAACATCTGGGGAGTCCAAAGCTGAAACTATTTTGCGTAAAAAAGTTCAGGTAAATCTGAAAGGCAAGCTCTTCTTCGAGAAAGAAAATTTGCTACTGCAACCTAGACCATGTGCTCAACTAACATTGCTACAAAAAGACTATCTATGAAAACAATGAAAGGGGAAACAGGTTTCAATGATTCAAATAATGTGCACATCAAAGACACTTACAGCACTTCGCTGTCTCACTGGAAACCTAATAGGGGTAAGGGGACTTTTTCAAATCACTAACACATGAAAAAAAAAAAAAAAAAAAAAAAAAGAACACAAAAACTTACCAGGAATAGAATGGAAAAACATCAAACTAAACAAAAATGCCCCCCCTTGCCAACTTTCAGCACAATGACATGGGGTTCATGTAATTGCCAAGCAAAACACAGTTAACTAGCAAAAAGACAGAGTTTGTCAAATGTAGGACAAACAGTCAAGGTAGCTGGAAGGGCATGCTACAGTCTAACCCAACTCCAGAATGCAAGATGTGACCTCTTATTCAAGCAGTTCAAGCAGTGAAATATTTACTAATCAAGATACGTGTTTAATCCCAAGCACCACTCATCATTAAAACTGAGAGATAAGAAAAAAAGATTCAGGCATCAAAGATGATCTAAATGCATAATAAGCAGCTCTGAAGCACTGCTTTCACTCCCAGTCTTCCCAAATTAAGAGATGCAGAAGGTCCCGAAAGCCTCTGGGCCATGACTAGTCAAAGATTATCACTGATGTGTTCCTTGGAGGCAATTCCAGGTAAAAGAGGACATGTATAAAGGGCACCTATCTGCTTCTTTGAACCTGGGATCAGTAATAGATGGGCAGAAATACTGGGAAGAGATGTAAAACCCAGTGTAAGATCTGCCTAATTTTATGTGGAACGGAGTGTGTCAAAGGCATGAGAAGGATTGATTAGATTTCTGTACACTAACATAATGACTTCACTGCTGCCAACCACAAACCCTTGGCTCTGCAAAGTGTTGGGATGAGCTCTCCAATCTAAAGATGTTTGTGACCAGACATCCAGATAGCAGAAGAAAATGAAGTGGTTTGATCTGTACCTGCCACCACTGGTATGAACAAAAGCTCCAACACACATCTATAACAAAATGCCCAGGATCTATGCCAAAAATAGTAACTCCCCAAGGCCTACTTGAGCGTAAATACAGTCATGCGTATGTCATTGTAGAACTATGTGCAGCCATGTGTTTGCCAAGCACTGTTGTAGGTAGCTGGGAGGCAATCATATGACTACACTACAGCTTTCAGATTTCAGGAGCAGTCACATGGCTTAATATAAAATTCATCATTGCTCTAAGGTTCTCACAATGTGTTTTGAAAGGCAATCCTAATGTAAGCCATATCTGGAGGTTGGTTGACAAGCATACCTTTAATTTCTTTACCTCTGTCTTGGACCAGATATAGGCAATCTGCTTCTTAGACAACAGCCTCTGTAGCTGTATTTGGTACTATTGGAAAGAATAAAACCATTCATGTTTCTTTTTACCCTTCTTTAGCTTTAGTGGAACTAGAATACATGCAGACATGTCACTGATGTGCAGTACCTAAAAAGGGAATTTTTTTTTTACAGGTATGACGAACCAGATGGGTGTGGAAGGATGGGTATTATCTAAAACTTACAAAGCATACGCACTCTTTTATTACTAACTTCTAGATAGATTTGGAATGTGCCATTTTCTTAACAAAGTCTTGCCCTATCTGAATTGTTAATAAAATAAAAAATTGTTGATAAAAAGCCAATGTTGTCCTATAATCAGTAAGTTTCTTTAGTTCCTTCTGCAAAGTTCCCTTGCAAAATTTTTGATACATCTATCAACCCAGGTAAAATGGCCTACAAGGCCTCTTTGAAGAGGCAGTCTGAATAATTTCAGCTTAAAGAAGTAGTCAATTTCATAGCACTCTAAAGTATTTGTTAATATTAAAGTCCTACAAAATACACATGAAGTGAAAAGCATATGTGGGACACCCACAGGCCTATTCTAAGCCTCAGTAGTATTTCCGCTTCCTTTCGCGGAATCTTCCTTACACTCCTTTTGGAACTCATGCTGTGCTACCTTATGAAGGGGGAAAAGAAAAACAAAAGGATAAATAAGACGGAATAAAGTATTCCCAGGTCTTGAAAAGAAAAAGAATAGAGAATACATATTTTTAGAGAGAGGAGTGGACGTGCTTTAATTTAAAATTTTGCACTTTAGTCTCTTCGATGTGGGGAACAGGAAGAAGATAATTACAGCTCAAGCCCTTCTGCATGCTTGTAATGTGCACATGAAGCTGAAATAGTTTCAGCTTAGTTTTAATTAGGTTTGATAGAGGTAACTATTATTAGTAGTAATTAGTATTATATAATTACAGAGATGGAAACAGCAACAACCAAAACCAATAACATCTTCTTACCCTCAAGATGAAGCAATTCTGGGAGGTCTGGCTGGTCATCAGATGGATCTGCACTTTGTAACATCTGCAAGAGTTGGTCCATTTTGTCCTAGAACACAAATTGTGTAATTAGGGCATATGTGCATGTGGGAGAATTAACACTTTCAGGATAGTAAATTAGAGCAACTATTTACAACAGCCATTTTGACCTCTTGGGCTTTGGAAATCATTCAGACTCAACTTCAAGAAAATACAAATCATGCATGCTTCTCTATAGGAATGCAGATGCCCAAACAAGGGAAAGCCAAATGATAAGAACTGTTACCATTTTTTATCATAAGTGGATAAAAATACAAGTGGAATGTGCAGAATACCCCTTTATTTCTAGAAGACCTTCTAAACAGTATTTTCTGAGCAGTTTGTATATTTTCAATCCCAGCTATTACAGATACAATGTCACCACCTAGTGAGATCAGTGGAAATGTTTTGACAGAATACATTTAGAGAACAATTTAAACAGAAAAGGGTACTTAAAACTAAATTCACTGAAAAACTATCCTGCATCCTGTAAGTGTATGAGGCCCATCTGCACAAGAGCAACATCATAACTGACATATATGAAAGGGTTTTTTTAAGATGACATTTGGACAGGTTGCATGGTTGACTTCAGAGTAAGCCATCCTTTGTTAACCAGTTTAAGTGCAACCCATTTATAAAAAAACCAAAGGGTAGAAAATTAATAGGCATAAACTCTTTGAAAATTATGTCTTGGAGTAAAGTATAATGCTTAACCAAACATTACATTTAAATGACTGAAAAAAAAAAGTCACTGTTTAGCTGAGTGCTATTAAGTAAATAGCTTTTACCAGGCCAGAGTTATATGGAATCATAGAATCAACTAGGTTGGAAAAGGGAGTATCAAAGTGGAAATTAAAACCAAGTTTTTTCCTCCTTAACCCCAGGAAAAGCAGGAAGAAGCCAGATGAACTACTTTCTTAAAAATTAGAGTATGGTAATTTTAAAAACAAACCAAGACAATAAAACATAAACCAACACAGAAACACAAAAGACAAAAGGAAGGCACCTCAAGGAGGGCCTGAGATAGGCTATTTCAGCAGATTACAAACTAATATCTCTTGGAAGGAAGGGTATTTGAGGCAAGAGTTAATAGGACTTTAGAAAGGCAGTAACTAATCCTTCATTCAAAAAACAATTACTGAACCTAGGTGAGAAAGAAAGGGAACAATTCTAAAGACAGCAATTCTAAACCCGCTGGTAGGGAGAAGGGAAAGATTAAAAAGAAAAAAAAAAGGTAGAAAAAAACAAAGCAGGGGCAAACATCCTGCGCTCAAAGTTCCTGGGAACCTTGCAGAATCACTGTGGAGAGACTGTGCGAGTCTTGCTAAGTATAACTTACAGAGAACAAAAAGCTCAGAGTTTTCAGAGAAGGAAAGAGACCTTTTGGATTGGGGGGAAGACAGTGGTGGTTACACATAAACAAATTAGAATACTGCAGATTTTTATTTATTTTTTAATTAATAACTTTCCCTTCCCATTCATTTTCTTTTGATTGTGTTCTTCTGATATTTCAAATTGGTTTTGAAATCCACGACGAAAGGGTCAAACACCACATATTTAAATGTACTGGCAGTTGAAAATCAGTACTTTTATCATGCTTACTTCATCAATATAAACTGGCTCAGGCTCAGGTTCTATAGTCTCAACTTGAACTTCATCACTGAACTGCACTGTTTTCTTCTCAGCTTTCACTGTAAGATGAAATAAACACGCAGTTTATTATAAAATAAAAATAAAACAATGACACAAGTATTATAAAGCTAGCACGTTGCCTAAGTGCTTTATATTTCAAATATCTACTGTGAAAATGTAAGAAAAAAAATAGTATTTTGTTGACACTTGAAGGCAAAAAACATTTCCACATATTTAAACATTTTTTTAAAACAAAACTGTAAACTGTTTAACAGACATCAGTTCACACAGGTTCGATTGAAATATGCCTTAGCAAGCGTCTATATCATAGTCTCCCTACACACAACATACTTATTAAAATAGATTAAGAGAGAATAATTGGAAAAAATAGAGCTAATAAGTTAGGATTAAGAGAACACTGCTAAAATCATCTATGACAAACCAGAGCCTTCTTTTCTCCAGAGCAAAGTATAGAATTTAAGGTCCTCAAACTCTGCTCTTCTTTCTCCATCAAGTAGTACCTGCAAAAGCATCTTTCTCTCCTGTAGTGGAGGCCACAACAAAAAAAAAATACCCTACATATTTGGAAAAAAAGTCAAATACTAATTTTATCATACTACTCTTATCAGTTAGTTTTAACATAGAACAGGTGATCCCTACAGCATGTAATTCCGCTGACCTGCTCATACCTATGGCACACTAACATTGAGATCGCAAGAGATTAATCTTGCAAACTCATCAGATTTACAGAAATCAGATCTAGAATCTTAAAACCTTGTCTCATATTTAGTATTTTTATTAAATATTTACAGTAGGTTAGATGATATCAACAGACAGAAGATAAGCAGTATGCACAAGAAACCCTCCTTCCATTATGCACACATGTATACCTACGGCAAGGAGGTTTCCTGAATTTTCTGAACTGTGGTAACTTGACTCCAATGCCTACCTGCAATGGGGCCTTCAGTTTAACTTGTTTAGGTAGGTACCCTTGCAACTAAGCAAAAAGGCAATTTGGAAGAGAACCGCTGTTGCCTGCATCTCTCTAGATATCAATGGAGTTCTTAAGTAAGTCTCAAGGAAGCTACTGACAAAGCCAGCAGCTGACAGCATTGCATATTTTAACAAATGCCAGCTTGGGTAACCTTGGTCTGACACAAAGATATGACTATTGTTTGTGAGAGCAAAGCAAAGGCTCCTCAGTTTTGAGTATCCTCTTAACTCACAACTGACCTCTATTATAAGGGAAAGTAAATCACTACAGAAGTACCCTGTGGACCATGGCAAGGCTAAATATATATACATAAATGTAAAGTTACTTACTCATTTCTGGCTCAGCAGAAAGATCAGCTGTTACAAAGTTAGATGGAAACAATCCTATACCCTGATGAGTTTCACCTTTCCACCAATTTGGATCACTAAAGATAAAAAAATAATTAAAGCACCCATACATTAATAGTACTCACATGAATCTTCCTAATAATAGCCCTGTACAAGGTGGTTTTATTACTTGTACATAAATACAATTTGTATACAATGCAGAAATACTTCTACAGGGATCTTCATGCAATTATATTTGTATGCAAAAAAATCTAGGCGATAACTAAATACAGCATTTAATGTTTAAACATATTTTATCTTGATGGTATTCCAATGTATGCATCTACATAGCTGATGGATTTTTACAGTCTACTGTACTTCTAGTAAGCATTCGACATATATTACCTGTCATCAAGGATAGTTATAATTTCTCCAGCTTTAAAAGTTAATTCGTTGTCTTCAGCAGCCTCAAAATCATAGATTGCACGAACTTTTCGGCCTTCGTGCTTGTGATTTGCTAAAAGGCTTGAGGTGCTTGGATACAAAGAGGAAAGTGTTGCTTGTTGTTGCCTTTGCTCTTTCAGTGACAGTTCAATAGCTACAAAAGAAGAGGCATTCACATGAAAATTCCCTATAAAAATAGTTTGAATTGTATGAAAATTTAGCTCTGTGAAAACTTCTGATATATTTCCACTCCTGTTGCACCATGATCAACTTTTGCCTTTCACTTAGTAATAATGGCAAAAAACAAAAAGATTTTTTACAACTAGAGAGCACAATCTGCCCAGAGATTTACTGAGGTTTTCAATATGGACGGGATGAATAAATAGTACTTAAGTACGAACAGGATAACTCAGTGAAGTCATCTATTTTTTATTATTAAAATATTGCTATTACCTTCAACTGATATAAAGTATTTATATCCTTACTAATATATACATGTTGTTGAACTTTTCCACATCACTTGGAATATTAAAAAGATACAACTGCTCAGGCACACACTGTTTCTCTGTTAGATCAGGAGTTTGTAGCTTGGATACATAGAATTTCACAGATTGGTTCAAGCTGGAAGACACCTTGGAAGGTCACCTTTTTCAATCCCCTGCTCATGCAGGATCACCTACAGCTGGCTGCCCAGGACCATGTCCAGATGGCTTCTGAATAGCTGCAAGGACGGAGACTCCACAACCTCCCTGGACAACCTCTGCCAGTGCTGAGCCCAAAGCCATATTACATTCAAGGGCTACCATTTAATGCCTTTACATTCCTGAAGTTTGAAATCAAAAAACAGTATCTCAACCAAAAAGATCAAACCAAAAAGAGACAACTCTTCACACATGTCTGGTTAAGGATCATTAAATGACCTTTAAATATACTTCAGTACAATAAATCAAAATAAATCACCCTAGTTTTGTTTACTGGGACTGCAGTGAGACATTCGTAATTTATGCTTAGAAGAGTCAAAGCCTTAAAGTATACTACAGAAGCAGTATTCAAAGGAATAAAAGTTTAGTGCACCCAATATACTTTCATACAACTTATATTATAATCCATATTTTGTCCATCCACCAAGTGTTTAAATAGCAAGTGAATGTGCTTCACTTACCCCAGAGAGAGGGAAAGGAATGGAAATCATAACCACACTCTATAAATATACTACTCACACAGAAAACACTATAACCACAATCCATAAATATACTATTTATATAGGAATACCACAATCCATAAATACACTATTGATATAGGAAGCAAAACATTTGGTTCCGGATTATTTGACATTTACCAATATATTCATCAGGTCAGCAAGTAAACGCACTCACCTTTAGCCAAATCCTCCTCTTCCTTTTTGTTGGCTACTGTACCAGGATCTTTGGCAACTAGAGCTGGACTTGCTTTTGCCTGCTCAGCAGCCTGGCCAAAGTGAAAGATGCAAAAATGAATTCAACAAAAAACTGACAATTCGTTACATTCACCATCTTGATTTGTATTCATCTGCAACGTAAAATTCTAAGGTAAGTCAGAGCATTTCCCCCTTCAAAGGAATGTTTTATTAAGACATGACAGTTTTTATGTTGTTTGACAAACACAGAATTCAAGACTACAAACTATAAAGTAAGGAACTGAGAATAAGAAGAATTTGCGATGCCCTTTAGGAACAATAGCAGAATTTAATATACCTGTGAACCAATAGCTGGAAAAGTAACTCCTTGCTCTTTAAGATTTTTTATCATAGCAGATATTAAACTAAGCTGTGGGTCATTCTTGAATTCATCAGTCCATTCCACCATAAGGGCTTTCAGCTTTTCACAAACTTTTGGATGACCCTGCAAGAATAGCAGAAACTAGTTACATAATGTAGGAATCTGTTCTTAATTCCTTCATAGAAAATAATTTCTGTTACTCTCAGTATAAACTACATAAACACTTTATTTTCAAGTAAACTGTATCATTAAATGATATCTTTGTTAGAAATGGAGAATAGTACACCAGCATTGTGTTTGTACAATACATACTAGGCCCAAAATAAAGCAAAACAAGGTTATATAAAAGCCCTGCATCATCTCCACTTCACCACATCTGTATTTAGCATTTCATTGCTGCTATTTAACGTGAAAATGAATTTGTATACTTACAGATTAACACACCACACACCACTTCCCCCAGACAGAATATGCAAGTAACTAGTGCCATGTGGCATTCAGGAAGTTCTGTCGCACAGCCAGAGTCTTCCCAGTAACTTTGTACCAGTAACCTCCCCAGCCCCCAGATTTCCAGTCTTCCAAAACTAGTTTCCATTCTACTTTCAGGTTACCCAAATTCTCTGATTTCACTTTCCTATGAACTGTATAAACCAACGCAATACATTACCTTATTCAACACATTGCTTACTTCACTGGCAAAATCTCTTGAACAGACTTCTAAATGAAAGATTTTACCACAGTTTGATACACAAGCTCCTAGAAGCTAAAGAAAGAAAGATTAAAACTCAGAGAAGATATTATGCAATATAATTGTTCACAAAGTAAAAGCATTACATTAAAAAGAACCTACTGTTAATGCTTGCATAGCAACATGGGGGTCTTTATGGTTCACTCTCTTCATAATAGAACGGAGACAGTCCTTAGGCCTGAAAAACACAAGGCACATGAAAACGCTTACAAACGGTAACATTATAAGCTACTAAATAATTTACAGACAAGTGCAACATTAAAAACAACAGATTTACACCTTTAGTAGCTGCAGCCAGTTCTACCTGTTAGATTGCTAACTTTCTCACTTATCAAAACATCTCAGCAAGTTACATTACCTTTTGTAGTTGCAGCTAAATATTGTAAATAATCCAGAAATGCATAAAATCCCTTGCAGTTAGAGAACTGTAATTCTCTGTACTCCATGCACCCACTCCTCCATATTTCACATATATATGTAAAGATATTTGCTTACATATTGATCACGAACACCCCTTTGTTAGGTTGTTGAGGTTTTTTTCTGTATTACCACCACTATGTTCCTCAGTGTCTCTTCTAATCTACAGAGTATCATTTATAAAGAAGATATGCAATGAACCAATAAGTGCGAAAGGACATAGAACATTCTACATCAAAGTGTCAAAACCATTAAATACAGAATTCTAAGTATTATCTACAATGTGGTAGATATAGCGTGAAAAAGAAATTTAAGAAAGAATTTGAATGGGAGTTTCAGACAGAGTTTAACATGCTAAAATCTGTGTGACATTCTGTTGTTTTGTTCTGGCTCTAAAAGTGCTAGAAGGGTGAGCGATGCTGGGGTAGGAATTGCCATGGGCGTACAAGCATTAGCTGTAGAACAGAACTGCAAAGGTACCCTGAAAGAGGGTAAGTAGGGAAAGAGGAAAAGAGAAGGTGTAATTAAACTAAGAGATTTTATGTATTTCGGGAATATTTACAGTACCTTTTTTGGGGTGAGGTGAAGGGTACCAAAATTATTTTTCTATTCAACTGATATCCAAGTACTAACATGAAACTCAGGTATAAGTTACACCATGGCTTGGCTATACTATATTTGGCAGCGTCTACATTTTACAGAAGTGTCCACCTCATATTTAGTAGTACTAATTTTAGGAAATGCTATCAACACAGCAAGACTATGTATCACTCAGTGTATACCTTCATATAACCAACTATTAAAAATGAAGGCTATAAGGCAAGCACTGCCTTTTATCTATTAATTATCCAAGACTTTTCATGCATTCACTTCAACTGAGAAAGAATACAGGCTAAAATTTTCAGAAATAACCGATTCTTTTAACCACTAATTTATGAGTAGGATTACCTATGTGATATGAGTGTGAGCACAAAAAGGTGCAGGTCCATTAATTGTTAAACCAGTATTTATAAAGGTAGGGTGCAGGTTCGAGAGCTTAGCAGTTCAGGCACAGCACCATTAGCCTAATATTTTTATTAAGGAATCCCAAGTCTTATTAAAAAGTAATAAAGTTTCAAGAAAGCCTCGTTCCATATGTGTCAAATAAAATATATAGCTACACCAAAAAAAAAAAAACAATAACCCAGGCTTACACATTTAGTCACACAGGCTAAGAATCCCTATTCTAGACAGATCTGTAATCCTTATTTTTACTTCAAATTAATCCATCATACAATTTAGTTCGCAAAAAAAGTGAGAAGCACTATGCAGAAATTTGAGGGAAGGCATATGCCCCATAGAACAGAATTCTATGTGTTTATTAGACACTTCTCCAGATCATGTTATACAAATATTGGGCCACAGTTGTACTCCAACGGTTCTACAATCAAAATTTCAGAGGCAGCAGAGTGAGTGGGAATACAAATCAGTAAGTGGAAAATAGTGCAATATACAATAGAAGTTATGGTATTATATACAAATATATCCAAAAAATATTCACAATATATTTCAATTTCAGAGTAAAAAGATACTGTATTTGATTATATTTTATTTAGGAAAGACAAAACTAATAGCAACTGAAATTTAAAATACTACTCTCCACAAAGCATTTAATATATTTTCAGGAATTTATTGTTCATTTACAGTCTAAGGTAACTGGACTGTGGGGCTCATGACCACACAGGTGACTAAATTTTCCTCCTTGCTTCTTCAAAACCAAGCTAGTCAAAGAGCTTCCTGGTCAGCCTGTTAGACATACACTGCAATGGCTATGTAAAATGCTACTGAGGTTAAGTAACCTGGGGGAGCAAGGGGGTCAGAAAGAAAGGAAGGTAGTTTGGAAGACTATGGAGTAAGCAATTTTACTGCTCTCTGTTGTACAAACAGGCACAAAAACAACCGAAGAAGAATCATCTAATCAGAATATTGATTCACCGAGACAGTGACTAATCCAAAAGAAATCAAGACAGAGTCAAGCAAGCAGAAACATAGACAAGCCATTTCCCAGTGACAATTTTTCCATACTCACTCCCAGCAGAGAGTGCTGCAATTAACAGTTCTATTTTCTCAACTGTTGGTGAATTCTCACTGACTTCATTTTTTTTCCAGCTGTCATTTTTATTAAGTAACTTTTCTGGAGAAAAACTGATGGCATAGTTTCAAACATAAAGACTGGCATGTCTCAGTAAGTTAATACAAAAGGTACAACCATCTCAAAGCAAACAGAATTAGCAACTGTCTAACACTGAACTCACTGAGGAAGAAGTGGTGCTTCATGCTAAAATATACCATATGTGGCCTTTAATTTTCTCTTTTATTATGCTTAATGAATCATCCAGATTTTATAATGTTATTTCACTCACAGCTGATAAACTAGAGATTCAGTTGTGTAAAGATTTCCATTGCAGAAAACCAATACTGTGCAAAAATCTGTATCTTTTCTGTAGTCAGATGATTAAAAATGCCAGTCAAGTATGATTAAAAAAAATAAAAAACCCACAAGTTTTTAATAATGCTTTAGAAAAAAACCCGGGGGGGGGGGGGGGGGAAAAAAAAAGATTCCTTTTG